>OX328127.1:8193118-8265618 GCA_946811695.1 Gonocerus acuteangulatus | reverse complement strand
ATATGCCGATGCTCCATACTGTTCATAGTTATAGGCCAGTAAAGTAAAATACAAAATATATTATACGTTATAATGGAAATAATAATAAAAAAATGTATATATATATATACATATATATATATATACATATATATATATATATACATATATATATATATATATATATATACATATATATATATATAGGGGAAGGTGTTGTACCTTTGACCACTTTGCAAAATTGATTTTTTTTTGGCTTGAATATTAAAGCTTAATTCACTTTTTTTATTTCATTGTAATTAGTATTCTATTGCTTATCATATTTAATTTTTTCAAGGTTCTAGCTTTACATTTAATATTTTTAATTATTTTTAAAAAAAATAATCGTACAGGTGTCAATGGTACAACATGTAGTTCTACCTTTGACCACGGGGTGCTGTACCTCTGACCACCTAAAAACAACACAGCAGTCCAGAAAAATTGATTTTTTTTTTAATTTTTTTTTTTATATATTTTTTTTTTTTTTTACCCCATCTCAATACTATATTCAAACAATTGCAATAAAAAACATAAGGAAGGTATTACGCCACTTGGTAAAGAACGATAACATGTAATTAATGAATTAGTAACTATGTCTAATTGTGTAATCCGATTGATCAACCAGATGTATATAAATAATACCATTTGTTTATATATATATATATATATATATATATATATATATATATATATATATATATATATATATATATGTATTGTTTGTTTTTAAATGTATATATGTATACCATTTGTCTTTAGATGTATATATGTATATATATTGTCATTTGTATATACTATTCGTTTTTAGATGTGAATATATTGTCATTTCTACATATAATTTGTTTATAGATGTATAATGATAGATGTAATATATATAAATGTGTGTGTGTGTGTATCTATGTGTGTATGTATGTATATGTATGTATATGTGTATATATGTATATGTATATATATATATATGTGTGTATATGTATGTATGTGTGTATATGTATATATATTTGGATGTATACCATTTGTTTTTAGATGTATATATGCAATAACTGTTTGGTGCGAAACGCCTTAGATGCGCATGGATGCTCATAAATAAATAAAAAAAAAAAAAAAAAAAAAATTAGCTTATCAGGAATATCTGTCAGGATACGAGGCCATTCCCTTAAGGCGGGCCCCTATTTGACATTTTCCTTGCATGAGCTTTTCGATAAGGTCTTACAACTTCAAGTGGAACTTTAAGGGGTGATAGTTTTGAACTGCTACACTGAGGATTGATAAAGTCTGTTTGAACTTATTCATTTATTATTTTTTAAATTCTTTGAACAATTGAAGCAACCAATATTAAGTATTTTTTTTAAAAATATGTAGCAGATGAACTTAAAAGTTAAATTATGAAAACATTATTCAGGTGTGTTGTACCTTTGACCTAGTTAAAGGAACAACGCCTAGTCGTGGTGAGAATTTATAAAATGTTGCTACATGCCACCATAGCCTCGGTGGTCAAAGGTACAATACCTTCCCCTATATATATATATATATATATATATATATATATATATATATATACATATATATATATATACATATATATATATACATATATATATATATATATACATATATATATATATATATATATATATATATATATATATATAAAGTGATAACAACTAAAAAAAAAGAAGAAAAATCAGAAATTGAAAAAAGTAATAACAATAAAAATTAAACAAGAAGCAATCCAGAATGAGAAATACAACTAAAAAAATAAATTATAAATACATAATATAATTCTTGAAACATTACTCCTATATACCAAATGTTTTGAAGGAATTCATATACTAGAAAATGTAAACTCACATTTTCCCTCATGCCCTCCTGTAGAGTACTAGTGGACATGGCACTCACCTGAAAAGATAAAATTAAATATTATAATATATAATTATATGAAATTAAATATATTTTACAATTTGAGGATAATTATTAGATGTAAAAATTACATAATTGGGGGGCGAGGTTAGCTCAGTGGTAGAGAACTGGACTAATAAGCTGGAGGACCTGAATTCAAATCCCGAGCAAGCACTAAAGATTTTTTCTTCAAGTTTTTTTTTTTTTTTTTTTTTTTTTAAATTACATAATCAGGACGTATAAATTATCTTATGACATACCAATGTCCTCATCTAAGGGAGATGTAACAGATAAATGGTAATACATGCTCAAAGGCGCGATCAGATGTCGCGGCGGACAGCGATATCTGTCCGAGGTTGACAGGCGATCTACTTGTATTACACAGTATAGCATCAACCCTGTCTTACAGAGGACGATCTGTCGCAGCGAGCTAGTGTTTATCGCTTTCCAGGGCGATACAGTTGTACAGAATTACAGATTAATCGCGCGATCAGTTTGATAAAATGAGCGAAGAAACTGATTTATTTATTGAAAATATGTGTATCTGCTTGATACTTTCCCACGAGTGTTGCAACAATAATAATAACAGAGCTATGAAATCAAGCACGATCTGTTATCTAGAAAAGAACAAGTTGACTGTATTGCTCACAACATGTATCGCGTCCTATGTGATATAGTGTTGTTAAAAGCGAGCCCTGACTAGAGGCTTCAGGCCTGAACCTTCAACCTAGCCTCTACAGCCCGAGCTCTGAGGGCTCGATGAAGGCTCGGGAGTGAAGCTTCAGCCTAATCTTATCAAGCCCTGAAGGTTCGGCAAGGTTCTCCCTGGAGCCTTGAAGGCTCGGCCTTGGAGCCCTGGGAAGGTAGAGCTCTGGCAAGCAAGGTTATAGTAAACCCTTTCTAGTGCTTTACTAGATTATCTATATACAATAATTACTTACTCTTTAATTATTACATTTTATTAATTTCGATTTGTTGGTGACATATCTCACCATTTATTTAACAATAATAAATATAAATTTTTAACGGCATCTTTATTTACAAAGGGAGGTAATTTAGCTGTTATCTCTGATAATTCTTATTTTGCTTCATTTGTAATTTATTAAAATTCAACAGAGTTCAGTTTATAACGTTAATGATTACGCTAAATAAAGTGCCTCATTTAGCTGATTTTTTAAATTCTGTATTCTTATGGATTAAAATCTGAATGAAAAATTGTATGGACTTTTATTATTTAAGGGAGATAAAAGTATGACAGTGTCATACAGTTAAGAAGTATGACAGTGTTGCCATCACCGTCTAACAGAATTTATTTTTTAGAAAAAGTTACTATTTTTAACCGATTAGTGATCCATATAATCTAGTTTATCGATGTCATGATAAATTTAAATGCTAGCAAGTAATTTCAGTGTGGCGGAAACAATTTTGGACGAATCTACCAAAGTATATTTCATGAAACAGCTGTTTGCCCGCCGTCCGCCATATTGGAAATGAAAAGTAAAATGCTTCAAAGCATGCGCCTTATCCCGAGCCGAGCCTTCAAGACTCGCGCCTTCTTTCGAGCCCTGGCCAAGCTCTAAGAGCTCGAGCTTTTAGGAGCCACGCCTTCTAGCCTTAAAGGAGCGCTCTTTTACAACACTAATGTGATATCCCCATATCGCAGAAAAATTTTAGGGTTAAGATAAATCAATTTCAGAAGCTACACCATATTTCTTATTGTAATAGCTACTTTGTCAAATGATTTCCATCAAAAAGACATAACACAAAAAATATTGTGACGCAAAACGTCAAAAATAAATTACTTACATTTTTATGATAGAAATGGATTAGTATTTTTTGCATGAATCCTCTTTGACTTGAGATATCCAAAGTAGGTTACACAAGCCCTCTAGTGAAGGAGCTAAACACTAATTGCACCAAAATTTATAAAATGTTGCTACATACCGCCATAGCCTCGGTGGTCAAAGGTACAACACCTTCCCCTCTATATATATATATATATATATATATATATATATATATATATATATGTATATGTATGTATATATATACAGTAGAACTTGGATAACTCGAACCCATAGGGACCGATAAAAAAGTTCGAACTATCCAAAATTCGAATTACAAAAGTTTTTGAAAATAAAGGGCTAAAACATCGAACTTTTTCACATTTTTTAATTTAAAAAAGTACATTTTATTTAAAGAAAAACAAACATTTCATGAATCGATGATTACGTACATAAGTAATAAATAATTTATCAAAAAATTAAAAGTCTATTGTTTTGAAAAAAGTTATTTACATGGGCAAGAATTTTTTCTTTATTTATTTTTTGGTAAAGTGCTAGGAGGAATTCCAAAGTCATTGGCAATTTCAGATTTTTTCTTTATTATTTTTTCAACTTCTTTAATCGCAGCTATTTTCTCTGACAACGTTAAAGTTTTATAACTTCTAGGCTTCGACATCTTAAATCAACAACTCACTGAACTGCACTGTACACCAGAAATTCAAGGCACAAACAATAAACTGCTGACTGACGTATAACTTAATAAGAAATGAAGATGGGAGGGCATTCTAGGATAAAACCACAGGATGTTGTATGTAACTACAACCCCTGGAAGGGAGGAAGCGCGACCCACCACTTTGCAGAACTCCTAGAGTCCAAGAACTAGACTATGAGACCGCCGCGCTTCTTGTCCTGGAACCCCTACATCCGTATCTTACTATCCTTCTTACCCGAGGGGAGAATATTTTCACAAGATTTAAGATCGACCGCCTCTCTGTCCACTTCCCAGTGGAGGCACAGACTCTTAAAAAATTCGAATTATCCAAAATTTTATTCGAATTAACGACGATTTTTTTACATTGTTTATGCCCTAAATTCTAGGGGCCGAGAGAAATATTCGAATTAAAGACGATTTCAAATTATCGAAGTTCGAATTATCCATGTTCCACTGTATATATATATTTATATATATGTTAGTACGAAATTCCTCTGTATATGCCTCCCTCCTTCTATTAGTTTGATAGGAGTGTATTAGTATTTTGGTCTCTTAATTAGTTTTATTTTTCCTCCAGTAAAGAAGACGTTTTATTTGTGCTGAAGTAAAACATACTTATTATTTATTTATCACTAATTTTATTCATCGCTTCTTTGGCGATTTGCATTTTCTTCAAAAGTGTTCGGTAGAGGGCGATGTAAAAAATCATACTTATAAAATACCTCAAATCCTTACAATCTATTGTTCGTGTCGGATTAGTAACATGGACTAGGGTAACTGCCCCAATTATTGACACATCAAGCAAACATTTCAGGCAATATTACAGTTTCTTCCTTATTTATTAACCAATCCACTTGCTTCAAAGGGGTTTATGCTCGCCATGATCAGTAGAATACATTCAGTCTATTATATTAATTAAAAATGAATGATTTCAGAGGATTTAAGCAATAATAAGATAGTGACTTTTTGCACCAGTTATTGACAGGTAAAATCCAGTTATCGACATGGAAATTACCCAGTTATTGACAGGTAAAATCCAGTTATCGACATGGAAATGACCCAGTTATTGACAGGTAAAATCTAGCTTTTGATAGGAAAAGGCACCAGTCATTGACTCAATTTCAATGAAGTAGCAACGATATATATTTGTTTTACAAAATTTATCAAAGTTATGATGAAATTATATCATATATAAGTACAGTTACTGTAAAACTACATTAAGAAGCTTGTACTTCACTAAGTTCTTATTTTGAGGCTTAACTCCTCTGCCTTCTTGTTCTTAAGATGGTTTATGAAATTCGGAGCATGGGCTCTCCAAGAAACTCATTATTTTCCAAAGTTTAAAAGGGGACGTATCTTCTATATTCCCAGCTCCTTATGGCGAAATCTTTGTGGTTTAACATAAGAACACTGTGTGTGTTTAACGACATATCAACATTGGGGCTATTAACGCCGGGCTATCTACAGGTTGCCACCCTTTAATACTGCCAACAGCCCGTAGTCGGTCACCCATTCAGGTACTGGCCTCGCCCGAAGCTGCTTAAATTTCAAGATGAACGGAAACCGGTGTATTCAACGTGGCATGGCCATTGGCTCTAAAATGAATTAACCGCATTTCTGGCTTCTCTAATCGAAGGAGATTCGAAGGAGTTAGGCACCAAAACAAAGATTTTATCTAAATTCCTATTATTGACAGTGTGTCAATAATTGGATTAAGGTGGTTTTTGTCTATCCTATTATTGACACCCTCAAAATAAAGTTATTTATTCAAAATGAGCACTTAAAATGGTTGCATTATATCTAAGAAAGACTATGAACTGTTTCAGAAACAGTTCCGCTAAAAAAACAAGAAATGGGGACTGATAAATACGAAAAATAAGCACTCACCTTCTAAGCAGAAACACTAGCAAATCAGCTACATTCTCTGAAAATCTCCAAAGCTAAAGGGAAAATCTTGACCTCAACTGTGGTGTTCTTTATAGCTAACTTGTTTTTGGTAGGAAACAAGTAGATAAGATTCCGTACCAATTGGCGCTAAGTTTCAATTTATAGGTGGCGCCAAACACCTATTTTTTTAATTGAAAGTATGAGTGTCAATAATTGGGGGTATGTCAATAATAGGAGCAGTTACCCTAGTCTGTAACAAAAAGATGGCGAACTAAAAATAGGAGAAATAAAATTCAATTATCGACTGACAAACCAAACTTTTATGTACATTTTCCTTTTTGGGCTGAGCCAGTCCTAACTGACCACGTGTTAATTATTGAAGAGGACAGCCCATTTGTTTGTCGGGGGAAAGTTTTTCCATTAGGAATTTGTTCCGAACAAACTCTGTCGTGTAGACTCTATTCGGTTGAAGTGAGCAAGGGATGGGGTTTGCGAGGGAGGGTTGAGGTGTCCAACTAGCAACACCCTTAAAGTATTAGAGGGGTTATGTCCAATCATTCGTATGATTTGCATACCTTTGGAACAATGGTGTCGTGTCATTTACCTCAATTATATATATTTTTTTTTTTTTTTTTTTTTTTTTTTTTTTTTTTTTTGATTTTTTTACGGCGCATCTACAACTTGGTCATTAGCGCCGGGCTATCTACAAGTTGCCACCCTTTTCTAATGCCAACAGCACATGGTCGATCACCCATTCAGGTACTGACCACGCCCGACGTTGCTTAACTTCGGTGATCTAGGGGAACCGGTGTATTCAACGTGGCTATGGCCGTTGGCATATTTTTTTTATTTATTCCAAAGTTGGACTTTCGCAACTTTTGGCGACTTGCTCTATAACAGTACATCATTATATTACAAAAACACCCCTAAACTATAAACATACATTGCTTTATATGACTGATTTCATCTCTAATCATAATAATCAAACTTCGGCCCTAATGGGCCAGATGTAGATGCTCCGGGGAAAAAATAATTTCCAACATGATATCGTCGATACAAATGCAACACTAACGAATGTGAAAATCACCACTTTCAAGAGTGAAAATACTTTTATTTATTACTCTGCTTTTGGGCAGTCAAATAGTCGGCAGATTCTACCTTTTGACAGTGGCTACATCCTCCTTTCACTGTGTGAACTTAGGTTCGAGAGTTGGCCATCCATCAGTCAAACAGCAATCAGTAAAGATTTAAAATGAAAAATGCGTTTTTTCACCTTCGATACTTTGCATTTGTATCGACGATATATACTCATCAGAAAAAACGTCCGACTCGCAGGAGCAAAAAAAAAAAAAAAAAAAATCTCAAAGAGAAGTAATAAAAGATTTTAAGCGCCACGACAGGAAAATGATTGTATGCTAAACGGAAATTACGCAATCTTCTTTTTCAACGTTCGCTCTTGGAAACACTATAACCAATACGTACGACTCCTTATATTACATATATAATATTTTTCGCATCTCTGATTACAAATAGCAAAGATGTCATGAATAAAAAAATATTTTGTATACTTCAATAAAGCTATGACAAAGCAGAGGTGAGTAAGATGCATATTGTGCATGGAAATATTTTAAGCAGATTAATCTTCAAGTATTGTACTTATAAGTGAGTTAATTTTCTGTTTTAGATATAGATATACAATGGTGTAAGCCAAAACGTTTCAACGAAAAATAAAATAATATTTGATGACACATATGCTGGCACGTTTGTAGAAAAATGTGTTATATAAATTGAAACCTTAATTGGCACAATGTTAACATTATGTGGATTTTACAATCTGTTTTAGGGCTCGTCACCATATACTTTAAAGCCCTTAAATAAATAAAACATATAATACACGTAGACTCCAACATAACTCTACAGAAGTATAAACATAGCCGTTAGCCTGGTTAGCAGCTATAAGTGTAAGTATATACAATACACGTAGACTCCAACATAACTCTACAGAAGTATAAACATAGCCGTGAGCCTGGTTAGCAGCTGCAAGTGTAAGTATATACAATACACGTAGACTCCAACATAAATCTACAGAAGTATAAACATAGCCGTGAGCCTGGTTAGCAGCTGTAAGTGTAAGTATATACAATACACGTAGACTCCAACATAAATCTACAGAAGTATAAACATAGCCGTGAGCCTGGTTAGCAGCTGTAAGTGTAAGTATATACAATACAAGTAGACTCCAACATAAATCTACAGAAGTATAAACATAGCCGTGAGCCTGGTTAGCAGCTGCAAGTGTAAGTATATACAATACACGTAGACTCCAACATAAATCTACAGAAGTATAAACATAGCCGTCAGCCTGGTTAGCAGCTGCAAGTGTAAGTATATACAATACACGTAGACTCCAACATAACTCTACAGAAGTATAAACATAGCCAAAGCTGGTTAGCAGCTGTAAGTGTAAGTATATACAATACACGTAGACTCCAACATAAATCTACAGAAGTATAAACATAGCCGTGAGCCTGGTTAGCAGCTGTAAGTGTAAGTATATACAATACACGTAGACTCCAACATAACTCTACAGAAGTATAAACCCGTTAGCCTGTTTAGCAGCTGTAAGTGTAAGTATATACAATACACGTAGACTCCAACATAACTCTACAGAAGTATAAACATAGCCGTTAGCCTGGTTAGCAGCTGTAAGTGTAAGTATATACAATACACGTGGACTCCAAAATAACTCTACAGAAGTATAAACATAGCCGTTAGCCTGTTTAGTAGCTGTAAGTGTAAGTATATAAGATGGAGTCCTTGATATTGATTGTGGACGGACTGCAGATGAATGGGGAAGGAACGGTAGCTGCAATCCACACTGCATTATAGGGGGTGCATCTTGGTGCAGTTTAGGGATTCTACAAGGAAATCCGAGCCATAGCCACGTTGAATCACCGAGGATAAGCAACGTCGGGCGTGGCAATTTATTGAATGGGTGCCCGACCACGTTATATTGGCCTTATAAAAGGGTGGCAACCTGTAGATAGCTCGGTGTTAATAGCCCAATTTATTGTTGATACGCCGTTAAACAAAACAAAATAAAAAAATTAAAAATAGGAAACCCGAAAGAAACAGATAATATAACAATAGGGCATTACAGTTTTGGCGTAGAATCAAATCAGGGCCCTCAGAGAGCCAGAGACTGAATAGGTATCTGATTCTTGACAATACGGCATACTAGAGATATAGTGTGGTCAGTACTATACTCCGACCGCCTGATTTTCTCCATTGCAGTTACCCATTTAGGAGTGCTTAGGAACGGTATAGAATTCCGACTCAGACCCACAAACGACGTAACTGAAAGACGAATTTATTATTGGGCGTCCAAGTTTTGTACTTGGGTGGTGTATAAAAATCATGAAACAACAATACAAGTTCAGATAGTATTGTCAACGCCCCAGTATTTGGTCTTTTTTTTTTTGTTATCATATTTCTTTTTTAAGAGTTCTGTTATTTTTTGCGAATAAAGCTATAAAAATATATGTTACATTCATTTTACTAATCGGGATGTAATATATCAGTAAATTTTAAAAAATCGTGATGTAATATATATACCTATCAGTAAATTTTAAAAAATCGTGATGTAATATATCAAAACACTTTACGAATCGAGGTTTAATATATCCATGGATTTTACAATTCTTGCAGCCGTCATACCAAAATAAAGTTGATAATATAATGATTATAAATTTTAAAAAAGTCCAGTATTTGGAAGCAGTGAAGAAGTTATGGATACGAGATGATATTAAATTACTCCACGATAACTTTTTGGCCGCTATCGCTAACAGACTCTCTCTCTCTCTCTCTCTCTCTCTCTCTCTCTCTCTCTCTCTCTCTATATATATATATATATATATATATATATATATATATATATATATATATATATACGTGGTTTGTCCGGAAAATACGTATAAAAGTGGAATAATAACTTTATTTTACAAATGATTAGGTATTTCAATATGGTCTTCTCCAAAGTACTCCCCCTGAAACAAGATGCACTTCTGCCAACTCCGTTTCCTCTGCGGACACGATCGCTGAAAGTCTTCAGTTGTGAGGCTCTTCATATGCCGTGTCGTTTCAGCCTTGATGGCTTCTACATCCCTCTAGTGCCGCCCCCGGAGCACCATTTTGGATTTCGGGAACAGGAAGAAGTCTCAAGGTGATAAATCGGATGAATAAGGCGGGTGTTCTGTTACGGTGATTGAGCTTTGGGCCAAAAACTCACACACAACGAGAGTCGTGTGAGCAGGCGCGTTGTCGTGATGAAGGATCCACTTGCCCCTTGTACCAAATGCGGTCGAACTCGGGTCACACGAGCTCTAAGGCGACTCAAAACTTCAACATAAAAATGCCCGTTCAAAGTCTGGCCGGGAGGGACAAATTCCTGGTGAACAATGCCCTGAGAATCAATGAAAACAATCAACATTGTTTTCACATCTTCTCGGCCTTCCCGAAACCTAACTCTCACCGAACGGAGAGAACTGTCTCCGTAAACTTCTTGCAAACACTCAAAAATCTCACGACCATTCTTACCTAGCTTGATGTGCTGTTCCTTAATCAGACAGAGCTCCATGCCGACGGCAGGTGAAAAAGGGGTTACTTTCAACAAGCACACGTAAGTCCTACTTAACTCGCAGAGCGCTCCGGCTCGAACTGAGCATTGAGTGGATTGCATAGAGAGAGGAAACCACCGGGCGCCTCTCCACAACGCCTTCACAGGACGCCCCAAATTTTTTATACGTATTTTCCGGACAAACCACGTATATATATATATATATATATATATATATATATATATATATATATATATATATATATATATCCTCAATAGCTACATTTCATCAGAAAGTGGTAAAATGTAGCTTATTCCCTTATAGATGGTGATGGAAGCAAATTTGAAAATTATTAAAAATAAACAAAGATAGTAGACAATTATACATACCGATAATAAAAATGGAAAGTATCGAATAAGAAATATTATGTAGGGAAATGAATAGGCCGACCTTCACTATTTAGAGAAGTTTATTTCCAAAGCGCTTTCGAGATCAAGTCTCATCATCAATTCTAACTTTTACTGTTTTTATGCTAGTGACTAAATTTTTTAAAATGTATATACAATTTTTTATTTTATTTTGTAGATTTGGTTTATACTTGTTATGTTGTTGTCAACAGGCACTCATGATGAGATTTGATCTCGAAAGCGCTTTGGAAATAAACTTTTCTAAACAGTGAAGGTTGGCCTATTCACTTCCCTACATGATGATGAACCTTCACCAACCGGCTCCCAACACCTGTGAAGAAATATTAGGTTGGCCTATTCACTTCCCTACACGATGATGTACCTTCACCAACCGGCTCCCAACACCTGTGAAGAAATATTAGGTTGGCCTATTCACTTCCCTACACGATGATGTACCTTCACCAACCGGCTCCCAACACCTATGAAGAAATATTAGGTTGGCCTATTCACTTCCCTACACGATGATGTACCTTCACCAACCGGCTCCCAACACCTGTGAAGAAATATTAGGTTGGCCTATTCACTTCCCTACACGATGATGTACCTTCACCAACCGGCTCCCAACACCTGTGAAGAAATATTAGGTTGGCCTATTCACTTCCCTACACGATGATGAACCTTCACCAACCGGCTCCCAACACCTGTTAAGAAATATTAGGTTGGCCTATTCACTTCCCTACACGATGATGTACCTTCACCAACCGGCTCCCAACACCTGTTAAGAAATATTAGGTTGGCCTATTCACTTCCCTACACGATGATGAACCTTCACCAACCGGCTCCCAACACCTGTGAAGAAATATTAGGTTGGCCTATTCACTTCCCTACACGATGATGTACCTTCACCAACCGGCTCCCAACACCTGTGAAGAAATATTAGGTTGGCCTATTCACTTCCCTACACGATGATGTACCTTCACCAACCGGCTCCCAACACCTGTGAAGAAATATTAGGTTGGCCTATTCACTTCCCTACACGATGATGAACCTTCACCAACCGGCTCCCAACACCTGTGAAGAAATATTAGGTTGGCCTATTCACTTCCCTACACGATGATGAACCTTCACCAACCGGCTCCCAACACCTGTTAAGAAATATTAGGTTGGCCTATTCACTTCCCTACACGATGATGTACCTTCACCAACCGGCTCCCAACACCTGTTAAGAAATATTAGGTTGGCCTATTCACTTCCCTACACGATGATGAACCTTCACCAACCGGCTCCCAACACCTGTGAAGAAATATTAGGTTGGCCTATTCACTTCCCTACACGATGATGTACCTTCACCAACCGGCTCCCAACACCTGTGAAGAAATATTAGGTTGGCCTATTCACTTCCCTACACGATGATGTACCTTCACCAACCGGCTCCCAACACCTGTGAAGAAATATTAGGTTGGCCTATTCACTTCCCTACACGATGATGAACCTTCACCAACCGGCTCCCAACACCTGTGAAGAAATATTAGGTTGGCCTATTCACTTCCCTACACGATGATGTACCTTCACCAACCGGCTCCCAACACCTGTGAAGAAATATTAGGTTGGTCTATTCACTTCCCTACACGATGATGTACCTTCACCAACCGGCTCCCAACACCTGTGAAGAAATATTAGGTTGGCCTATTCACTTCCCTACACGATGATGAACCTTCACCAACCGGCTCCCAACACCTGTTAAGAAATATTAGGTTGGCCTATTCACTTCCCTACACGATGATGTACCTTCACCAACCGGCTCCCAACACCTGTTAAGAAATATTAGGTTGGCCTATTCACTTCCCTACACGATGATGAACCTTCACCAACCGGCTCCCAACACCTGTGAAGAAATATTAGGTTGGCCTATTCACTTCCCTACACGATGATGTACCTTCACCAACCGGCTCCCAACACCTGTGAAGAAATATTAGGTTGGCCTATTCACTTCCCTACACGATGATGTACCTTCACCAACCGGCTCCCAACACCTGTGAAGAAATATTAGGTTGGCCTATTCACTTCCCTACACGATGATGTACCTTCACCAACCGGCTCCCAACACCTGTTAAGAAATATTAGGTTGGCCTATTCACTTCCCTACACGATGATGAACCTTCACCAACCGGCTCCCAACACCTGTGAAGAAATATTAGGTTGGCCTATTCACTTCCCTACACGATGATGTACCTTCACCAACCGGCTCCCAACACCTGTGAAGAAATATTAGGTTGGCCTATTCACTTCCCTACACGATGATGTACCTTCACCAACCGGCTCCCAACACCTGTGAAGAAATATTAGGTTGGCCTATTCACTTCCCTACACGATGATGAACCTTCACCAACCGGCTCCCAACACCTGTGAAGAAATATTAGGTTGGCCTATTCACTTCCCTACACGATGATGAACCTTCACCAACCGGCTCCCAACACCTGTTAAGAAATATTAGGTTGGCCTATTCACTTCCCTACACGATGATGTACCTTCACCAACCGGCTCCCAACACCTGTTAAGAAATATTAGGTTGGCCTATTCACTTCCCTACACGATGATGAACCTTCACCAACCGGCTCCCAACACCTGTGAAGAAATATTAGGTTGGCCTATTCACTTCCCTACACGATGATGTACCTTCACCAACCGGCTCCCAACACCTGTGAAGAAATATTAGGTTGGCCTATTCACTTCCCTACACGATGATGTACCTTCACCAACCGGCTCCCAACACCTGTGAAGAAATATTAGGTTGGCCTATTCACTTCCCTACACGATGATGAACCTTCACCAACCGGCTCCCAACACCTGTGAAGAAATATTAGGTTGGCCTATTCACTTCCCTACACGATGATGTACCTTCACCAACCGGCTCCCAACACCTGTGAAGAAATATTAGGTTGGTCTATTCACTTCCCTACACGATGATGTACCTTCACCAACCGGCTCCCAACACCTGTTAAGAAATATTAGGTTGGCCTATTCACTTCCCTACACGATGATGAACCTTCACCAACCGGCTCCCAACACCTGTGAAGAAATATTAGGTTGGCCTATTCACTTCCCTACACGATGATGTACCTTCACCAACCGGCTCCCAACACCTGTGAAGAAATATTAGGTTGGCCTATTCACTTCCCTACACGATGATGTACCTTCACCAACCGGCTCCCAACACCTGTGAAGAAATATTAGGTTGGCCTATTCACTTCCCTACACGATGATGAACCTTCACCAACCGGCTCCCAACACCTGTGAAGAAATATTAGGTTGGCCTATTCACTTCCCTACACGATGATGAACCTTCACCAACCGGCTCCCAACACCTGTTAAGAAATATTAGGTTGGCCTATTCACTTCCCTACACGATGATGTACCTTCACCAACCGGCTCCCAACACCTGTTAAGAAATATTAGGTTGGCCTATTCACTTCCCTACACGATGATGAACCTTCACCAACCGGCTCCCAACACCTGTGAAGAAATATTAGGTTGGCCTATTCACTTCCCTACACGATGATGTACCTTCACCAACCGGCTCCCAACACCTGTGAAGAAATATTAGGTTGGCCTATTCACTTCCCTACACGATGATGTACCTTCACCAACCGGCTCCCAACACCTGTGAAGAAATATTAGGTTGGCCTATTCACTTCCCTACACGATGATGAACCTTCACCAACCGGCTCCCAACACCTGTGAAGAAATATTAGGTTGGCCTATTCACTTCCCTACACGATGATGTACCTTCACCAACCGGCTCCCAACACCTGTGAAGAAATATTAGGTTGGTCTATTCACTTCCCTACACGATGATGTACCTTCACCAACCGGCTCCCAACACCTGTGAAGAAATATTAGGTTGGCCTATTCACTTCCCTACACGATGATGAACCTTCACCAACCGGCTCCCAACACCTGTTAAGAAATATTAGGTTGGCCTATTCACTTCCCTACACGATGATGTACCTTCACCAACCGGCTCCCAACACCTGTTAAGAAATATTAGGTTGGCCTATTCACTTCCCTACACGATGATGAACCTTCACCAACCGGCTCCCAACACCTGTGAAGAAATATTAGGTTGGCCTATTCACTTCCCTACACGATGATGTACCTTCACCAACCGGCTCCCAACACCTGTGAAGAAATATTAGGTTGGCCTATTCACTTCCCTACACGATGATGTACCTTCACCAACCGGCTCCCAACACCTGTGAAGAAATATTAGGTTGGCCTATTCACTTCCCTACACGATGATGAACCTTCACCAACCGGCTCCCAACACCTGTGAAGAAATATTAGGTTGGCCTATTCACTTCCCTACACGATGATGTACCTTCACCAACCGGCTCCCAACACCTGTGAAGAAATATTAGGTTGGCCTATTCACTTCCCTACACGATGATGTACCTTCACCAACCGGCTCCCAACACCTGTGAAGAAATATTAGGTTGGCCTATTCACTTCCCTACACGATGATGTACCTTCACCAACCGGCTCCCAACACCTGTGAAGAAATATTAGGTTGGCCTATTCACTTCCCTACACGATGATGTACCTTCACCAACCGGCTCCCAACACCTGTGAAGAAATATTAGGTTGGCCTATTCACTTCCCTACACGATGATGTACCTTCACCAACCGGCTCCCAACACCTGTGAAGAAATATTAGGTTGGCCTATTCACTTCCCTACACGATGATGTACCTTCACCAACCGGCTCCCAACACCTGTGAAGAAATATTAGGTTGGCCTATTCACTTCCCTACACGATGATGAACCTTCACCAACCGGCTCCCAACACCTGTGAAGAAATATTAGGTTGGCCTATTCACTTCCCTACACGATGATGTACCTTCACCAACCGGCTCCCAACACCTGTGAAGAAATATTAGGTTGGTCTATTCACTTCCCTACACGATGATGTACCTTCACCAACCGGCTCCCAACACCTGTGAAGAAATATTAGGTTGGCCTATTCACTTCCCTACACGATGATGAACCTTCACCAACCGGCTCCCAACACCTGTTAAGAAATATTAGGTTGGCCTATTCACTTCCCTACACGATGATGTACCTTCACCAACCGGCTCCCAACACCTGTTAAGAAATATTAGGTTGGCCTATTCACTTCCCTACACGATGATGAACCTTCACCAACCGGCTCCCAACACCTGTGAAGAAATATTAGGTTGGCCTATTCACTTCCCTACACGATGATGTACCTTCACCAACCGGCTCCCAACACCTGTGAAGAAATATTAGGTTGGCCTATTCACTTCCCTACACGATGATGTACCTTCACCAACCGGCTCCCAACACCTGTGAAGAAATATTAGGTTGGCCTATTCACTTCCCTACACGATGATGTACCTTCACCAACCGGCTCCCAACACCTGTTAAGAAATATTAGGTTGGCCTATTCACTTCCCTACACGATGATGAACCTTCACCAACCGGCTCCCAACACCTGTGAAGAAATATTAGGTTGGCCTATTCACTTCCCTACACGATGATGTACCTTCACCAACCGGCTCCCAACACCTGTGAAGAAATATTAGGTTGGCCTATTCACTTCCCTACACGATGATGTACCTTCACCAACCGGCTCCCAACACCTGTGAAGAAATATTAGGTTGGCCTATTCACTTCCCTACACGATGATGAACCTTCACCAACCGGCTCCCAACACCTGTGAAGAAATATTAGGTTGGCCTATTCACTTCCCTACACGATGATGAACCTTCACCAACCGGCTCCCAACACCTGTTAAGAAATATTAGGTTGGCCTATTCACTTCCCTACACGATGATGTACCTTCACCAACCGGCTCCCAACACCTGTTAAGAAATATTAGGTTGGCCTATTCACTTCCCTACACGATGATGAACCTTCACCAACCGGCTCCCAACACCTGTGAAGAAATATTAGGTTGGCCTATTCACTTCCCTACACGATGATGTACCTTCACCAACCGGCTCCCAACACCTGTGAAGAAATATTAGGTTGGCCTATTCACTTCCCTACACGATGATGTACCTTCACCAACCGGCTCCCAACACCTGTGAAGAAATATTAGGTTGGCCTATTCACTTCCCTACACGATGATGAACCTTCACCAACCGGCTCCCAACACCTGTGAAGAAATATTAGGTTGGCCTATTCACTTCCCTACACGATGATGTACCTTCACCAACCGGCTCCCAACACCTGTGAAGAAATATTAGGTTGGTCTATTCACTTCCCTACACGATGATGTACCTTCACCAACCGGCTCCCAACACCTGTTAAGAAATATTAGGTTGGCCTATTCACTTCCCTACACGATGATGAACCTTCACCAACCGGCTCCCAACACCTGTGAAGAAATATTAGGTTGGCCTATTCACTTCCCTACACGATGATGTACCTTCACCAACCGGCTCCCAACACCTGTGAAGAAATATTAGGTTGGCCTATTCACTTCCCTACACGATGATGTACCTTCACCAACCGGCTCCCAACACCTGTGAAGAAATATTAGGTTGGCCTATTCACTTCCCTACACGATGATGAACCTTCACCAACCGGCTCCCAACACCTGTGAAGAAATATTAGGTTGGCCTATTCACTTCCCTACACGATGATGAACCTTCACCAACCGGCTCCCAACACCTGTTAAGAAATATTAGGTTGGCCTATTCACTTCCCTACACGATGATGTACCTTCACCAACCGGCTCCCAACACCTGTTAAGAAATATTAGGTTGGCCTATTCACTTCCCTACACGATGATGAACCTTCACCAACCGGCTCCCAACACCTGTGAAGAAATATTAGGTTGGCCTATTCACTTCCCTACACGATGATGTACCTTCACCAACCGGCTCCCAACACCTGTGA
Source organism: Gonocerus acuteangulatus (assembly GCA_946811695.1). Taxonomy (NCBI): domain Eukaryota; kingdom Metazoa; phylum Arthropoda; class Insecta; order Hemiptera; family Coreidae; genus Gonocerus; species Gonocerus acuteangulatus. The sequence goes on along the minus strand of OX328127.1, from coordinate 8,247,375 downwards.
AGAAATATTAGGTTGGCCTATTCACTTCCCTACACGATGATGTACCTTCACCAACCGGCTCCCAACACCTGTGAAGAAATATTAGGTTGGCCTATTCACTTCCCTACACGATGATGAACCTTCACCAACCGGCTCCCAACACCTGTGAAGAAATATTAGGTTGGCCTATTCACTTCCCTACACGATGATGTACCTTCACCAACCGGCTCCCAACACCTGTGAAGAAATATTAGGTTGGTCTATTCACTTCCCTACACGATGATGTACCTTCACCAACCGGCTCCCAACACCTGTGAAGAAATATTAGGTTGGCCTATTCACTTCCCTACACGATGATGAACCTTCACCAACCGGCTCCCAACACCTGTTAAGAAATATTAGGTTGGCCTATTCACTTCCCTACACGATGATGTACCTTCACCAACCGGCTCCCAACACCTGTTAAGAAATATTAGGTTGGCCTATTCACTTCCCTACACGATGATGAACCTTCACCAACCGGCTCCCAACACCTGTGAAGAAATATTAGGTTGGCCTATTCACTTCCCTACACGATGATGTACCTTCACCAACCGGCTCCCAACACCTGTGAAGAAATATTAGGTTGGCCTATTCACTTCCCTACACGATGATGTACCTTCACCAACCGGCTCCCAACACCTGTGAAGAAATATTAGGTTGGCCTATTCACTTCCCTACACGATGATGAACCTTCACCAACCGGCTCCCAACACCTGTGAAGAAATATTAGGTTGGCCTATTCACTTCCCTACACGATGATGTACCTTCACCAACCGGCTCCCAACACCTGTGAAGAAATATTAGGTTGGCCTATTCACTTCCCTACACGATGATGTACCTTCACCAACCGGCTCCCAACACCTGTGAAGAAATATTAGGTTGGCCTATTCACTTCCCTACACGATGATGTACCTTCACCAACCGGCTCCCAACACCTGTGAAGAAATATTAGGTTGGCCTATTCACTTCCCTACACGATGATGTACCTTCACCAACCGGCTCCCAACACCTGTGAAGAAATATTAGGTTGGCCTATTCACTTCCCTACACGATGATGTACCTTCACCAACCGGCTCCCAACACCTGTGAAGAAATATTAGGTTGGCCTATTCACTTCCCTACACGATGATGTACCTTCACCAACCGGCTCCCAACACCTGTGAAGAAATATTAGGTTGGCCTATTCACTTCCCTACACGATGATGTACCTTCACCAACCGGCTCCCAACACCTGTGAAGACATATTAGGTTGGCCTATTCACTTCCCTACACGATGATGTACCTTCACCAACCGGCTCCCAACACCTGTGAAGAAATATTAGGTTGGCCTATTCACTTCCCTACACGATGATGCACCTTCACCAACCGGCTCCCAACACCTGTGAAGAAATATTAGGTTGGCCTATTCATTTCCCTACATGATGATGGACCTTCACCAACCGGCTCCCGACACCTGTGAAGAAATATTAGGTTGGCCTATTCATTTCCCTACATGATGATGGACCTTCACCAACCGGCTCCCAACACCTGTGAAAAAATATTAGGTTGATGTGTTGGTTGATGTAGCAAATGTGGCAATATTAGTTTTAGAGAAAGGAAGGGTCGGAGTGAGACAAGGGGAGAATTTTGACAAGATTTGTAGAGAGATGGGCTTTGTGGGTTGTGTGACTCGAAGCATGTGATTATATTCGGGTGTGACGTCCGGCTTAACCCTCCCTACTTATATATATTTCTGTGTAATATATCTCACTTCTATGTCATCACTCAGAGGTTTGGGATGTCATTTAACTTTTTTATGGAGAATATTATGCTGATAGTTCATAAGAGAAGAATTATACGTCTATCAAATATGTCAGATTCTGCGCTTGTCTAAGATAACCAAATAACTGTACACCGGAGGTATGTAATTTTTGAACTTACGGGAGTATAGTAGTACGGGAGCTGGTAACGTTAGAAAAAAAAAAAGAATTTTAATAAGGTCACATTTTTATAATATCGTCGATGCAAATGCAAACTAACGAATGTGAAAATCACCACATTTTAAGAGTGAAAATACTTTTATTTATTACTTCGCTTTTGGGCAATCAAATAGTCGGCAGATTCGACTTTATGACAGTGGCTACATTCCCCTTTCACTGTGTGAACTTAGATTCGAGTTTGCCATCCATCAGCCCAACAGCAATCAGTAAAGATTTATAATGAAAAATGCGTTTATTCACATTCGGTACTTTGCATTTGTATCGACGATAATGTGTCTCTCACTACCCATATATTAGACATGCGCTCTGGCTGGTGGTTTAGCATTGCGTGCAAGAAGGTAACTCTGAATGGGTGACCGACCACGTGCTGTTGGCATTAGAAAAGGGTGGCAACCTGTAGATAGCCCGGCGCTAATAGCGAAATAGTTGATGGGCCTTAAAAAAAAAAAAAAAAAAAAAAAAAAAAAAAAAAAAAAAAAAAAAAAAAAAAGAAGGTAACTATTTTTTTTGTTTTTGGGTGCTTCGACTGCTAGGGTCATAAGCACCAATTTTTTCCTATTAAGTCAATTTAACTTTTCGAAGCACAAATTTATTACTGACAGACATTATTTTTGTTGTTTAATATGTAACAGACGATGCAAATTTTAAACGTACCAGCATTTTTTTTTTATTTTTAATTTAAAAAAAAAGGTAAAAATGAAGTTTCACGCCCTCAAAACCGATTTCTTTCAAATTTTGTACAATAACGTATTTTGATGCACTAAACACGAATACGTTAAAGAAAAAAACCTTCGCATTTAACTACGAAAGAATTAATAAGCACTAAAGTTCACTGTTATGCGGGTTATGAGAGCTAATGTTAAAAACTAAATTTGTGACGACTTTAAGGCATACATGCTATGCGTTTCCGCTCGCTATGCTCGCTCAAGAAGATAAAAAAACCCCAGTCAATCAAACTCGCTAAAATTAATAGAATTCTAATAGAATATAATATTAAGCACTATAGTTCACTGTTAGGAAGGTTATAAAACTAGGCGTCAACAGCGTATTTGTAAACACGCGCATGCGCAGATATGTAACATTGGGAAACAGAGAACTCTCATTTGAAATGTTCAGAAACCATTTATTCAAAAATATTGTCAATTTTAAGGGAATCCTCACCCGTCGTCACCTGTCGCTTAAGGGCATACGTGGTATGCGTTTCCGCTCGCTACGCTCGCTCAAGAAGATAACAAAACCCAGCCAATCCAACTCGCTAAAATTAATAGAATTCTATTAATTATTCTATTAACTTAAGTGCTTAATAACTTCTTTCCTAGTTAAATGCGAAGGTTTTTTTTTTTAACCTATTCGTGTTTAGTGCATCAAAATACGTTGTTTTTTTTGTTTTGTTTTTTTAACTATTTGGCTATTATCGCCGTGCTATCTACATGTTGCCACCCTTTTATAATGCCAACAGTACGTGGTCGGTCACCCATTCAGGTACTGACCACGCCCGACGTTGCTTAACTTCGGTGGTCTACGGGAACCGGTGTATTCAACGTGGCTATGGGCAAAATATGTTATTGTACAAAATTTGAAAGAAATCGGTTTTGAGGGCGTGAAACTTCATTTTTACCCCAAAAAAAAAAATAAAAAATGGATTAAAGATATTTTATTTAATGAACACATTATATAATGAAAGATTTTTTCAATGGAGTTAATGATCCTAAGGTTGGCTCGCCTTAAAAAAAGAAAAAAAGAAAAAAAAAAGATATTTTACTATGCCTATTATTTACATTTCAGTATTAAAACCCATTATAGTCTTAGGATGAGAGAAAACTATAATTGAAAGACCGCAAGAGCTGCATGACTAACCACCTTCCTGAGAATTTTGGTAGTGTAGGCTACATTCATGAATAATTTGCTCTATAATAACCGAATAATAAGTTCTGCGCTTTTGCATTTTTAATGAGCAACTCAATCATATTATTTCAATAATTATTTTTTTATTTAATTTACTCACAGAGTTTTCTTTATGAGTGGTACTAAACTACTTAATAAATACACAAAAACTCAACATTTTTTAGTCTGAGGCAGGAACGGGATACAGCACCCCTAGTGGAAGAAGTGAGAAGTAATATCAAGACAGAGGCGCACCTAGCGGCAGCTTTGCCAACTTAATTCTCGCTGTCAAATTCTATTCTAACATAGTACAAAGTAAATCCCCCTTCCGATAGGCCGAATTAGTTCATTTTGAAAACAATTCATTCTAACTAGATAAGCAAGACGTACGTTTTGTTACAATACAGCAGAAATTACGACCGTTATGAGCAAATGCGGAATTTCGCTCCGGAGTACCCCCCCCCCTCCTTATGAACGGGTTGAGTTGATTTTTTCGACGTATTTTCCTCTGTAAATTACCACGACGAACACCGAGTTCCGTCGAAATATAACAAAAACTACGGCTGGCATGATAAAATCATTGTATTAGGTCCCCCCTTCCGTTGGACCAATTTTGGTGGTTAACGAACTCTACATACCAAGTTTCGGGACAAAAAAAAAAAAAACTCTGGCGGATATATATATATATATAAATATATTTGGATGGAACGGAATTTTTCTCCAGCGGTGGTACTCCTACTCACTTCTTCCTGTAATATTTCGATGGGTTCATCTCCATCTTCGTCAGCCAGGAACTTGTTGTTTCTTCCTCGGTGGTTGCCGAGGGAATGAAATTTCCTGACCTGGCTGACGAAGATGGAGATGAACCCACCGAAATATCCCAGGAAGAAGTGAGGAGGAGTACCACCGCTGGAGAAAAATGCCGTTACATCCAAATATATCATCCCAGCGACGAAAAACACACACACACGCGCACACGCACACGCACATGTATATACACATTTTAGCAGGGGTCATTTTCAGTGTCTACTAGGTAGGATCGATAACGATTTGAAGAAAAATGACATCATAAGTGCATCCTCAATAGCTACTTTCGTTCGGAGGAAAGTGCTAAAAGGAGAAATTGACAAATATTCTGCAATATATGAGTAACACACTATACCGAACCTGACAAAGTCCAACAATTTGGAACCCCCTGACCCCGTAACCATCATTGCTGACAATTTGGTGCACACCTAAACCCCAAACTATTGCTGACAATAGTGAAACCCACGGATGCTAGCAATAATTAAGAGCGTGCTAAAGGATGTGGAATGTAAAAGGGGGATCAGACCCCCTCTATTTGGAAGGGATAAAGGGGCAGGGTCGTTAGGAGGGCCAGACAGTCATTCCAAAGCACTCTCTTTACGAAAACATTCACGGATCCAATTTGCCCTAACACGGGGCACTTCGACTAACCGTACAATTCCTCGGGATCACTCAGCCGGCAGGATACTGGCTCCTGGAAATTTTAAATTTATTTCTGTTTTAGGTCATTTAACCTCTGCGCATTAATAAAAAAACTTTTTTGAATTATAAAAAAAAGAAAAAAAAAGAGAGTTATTGGATGTAATAGACATATCATTTCTTAACAATTAGGATCATATATATATATATATATATATATATACAGGGTGTCCCGTAAATGTCTAGTCATATTGTGGGAGGTGATAGAGGACCTTTAGTGGAACAAAAAATGTTCTATGACGATTTTCCGAATTGTCACACATAAGGGAGAAAACGTCGTTTTATTGTTTTATCGAGACAAACGTGGTTTTTAGAAGAATAATCGTTGTAGCTCCGTCCCAGGTGGTACTACTCAAACGGGAGTGAAACCAATCGAAGGCTGAGTACATTTACTATAAAACTAGTTGATAGTAAACGTAAAAATGAATGAATGTAAGTATGTATATCTTACCAAAAGAAAGATATTCTAAATTTCCTGACATTTTCTTGATATTTCCTACCAGCGTTACTCCTCAATGGGCAGGATCTGAGATTTCCGGGTTTCAGAAAAACTTCCTCATTTAACCAGCTTTCCATTTATGTATCACAAACCTGTGTTATGAAAGTATGTGAACGATTTAGGAACAAAAGTTAAAAAAAAAAAAAAAATGGATCTGTGAAAAGAAAATTATATTTTTTATAGGCCCACCCAGCCTATAAATTAATTTAATAATGGGTACCTTGGGTGCTAATGACTGCTAGCAGTCGAAGAAGTCAAGGGGAAAATCAGGCGGCCGGAGCATAGTACTGGCCACACTATCTCCCTAGTGTGCCTTATTGTCATCAATCAGATACCTCTAGAGTATCTGCCCCTCAGGGCCCTCGTGGCCTCTTACGGGACTGGTTTATATATATATACTAAAGGCAATAATTTTCAGTATCAAGAAGATAGGATACCTACACGAAGTTTTTTTTTCAAAAATTCTGTAATAAGTGCAACTTCTATAATGTTTCTCGAAAATTACTAATACCGTAATTTTTGAAATGCCAGAGATAAACGTTTTGGCCATCTTCATCCTAATAAATTAAACGAACTTTACATTTTTCATCTTGATAAATAGAATGTTGTTGGATAATGAAATTAAATGAAACGAAAAAGAAAAGAATTGTGACAAAATTTTCCTCAAGAATAAAAATGAGATTAGGCCACATTGAAGCAGTTGCCTCCGCACATTTAATAATAAAAATGAGATTAGGCCACATTGAAGCAGTTGCCTCCGCACATTTAATAATAAAAATGAGATTAGGCCACATTGAAGCAGTTGCCTCCGCACATTTAATAATAAAAATGAGATTAGGCCACATTGAAGCAGTTGCCTGCGCACATTTAATAATAAAAATGAGATTAGGCCACATTGAAGCAGTTGCCTCCGCACATTTAATAATAAAAATGAGATTAGGCCACATTGAAGCAGTTGCCTCCGCACATTTAATAATAAAAATGAGATTAGGCCACATTGAAGCAGTTGCCTCCGCACATTTAATAATAAAAATGAGATTAGGCCACATTGAAGCAGTTGCCTGCGCACATTTAATAATAAAAATGAGATTAGGCCACATTGAAGCAGTTGCCTCCGCACATTTAATAATAAAAATGAGATTAGGCCACATTGAAGCAGTTGCCTGCGCACATTTAATAATAAAAATGAGATTAGGCCACATTGAAGCAGTTGCCTGCGCACATTTAATAATAAAAATGAGATTAGGCCACATTGAAGCAGTTGCCTGCGCACATTTAATAATAAAAATGAGATTAGGCCACATTGAAGCAGTTGCCTGCGCACATTTAATAATAAAAATGAGATTAGGCCACATTGAAGCAGTTGCCTGCGCACATTTAATAATAAAAATGAGATTAGGCCACATTGAAGCAGTTGCCTGCGCACATTTAATAATAAAAATGAGATTAGGCCACATTGAAGCAGTTGCCTGCGCACATTTAATAATAAAAATGAGATTAGGCCACATTGAAGCAGTTGCCTGCGCACATTTAATAATAAAAATGAGATTAGGCCACATTGAAGCAGTTGCCTGCGCACATTTAATAATAAAAATGAGATTAGGCCACATTGAAGCAGTTGCCTGCGCACATTTAATAATAAAAATGAGATTAGGCCACATTGAAGCAGTTGCCTGCGCACATTTAATAATAAAAATGAGATTAGGCCACATTGAAGCAGTTGCCTGCGCACATTTAATAATAAAAAAGAAAAAAACCTATTTACATAATATGAAATTTATTCATTGTGATGGTAAAAAAGTTTTTGAACATGTCAAATTATAAACAATATGTCATATTAATTATAAAGTTCAATTTTTATTGCTCCTCTAATTGCTAGAATTTCTGGTGAAAATATGGAGAGTAGGTGGAAATATCCATTTATCTGAATATTTAATATTAAAATTACAATAAAAAGCAAAAATATTATTAAAGACAATGATATTACAAAAAAAAAATAAATAAAAAAAATAAAACTCTACGAGTAATATATGTACATTAATTGTTAGGAGCTTGAAACAAAATTAAAAAAAAAAAATCACAAGAAAAATAACTGTAAACCATATTATACACATATGATTTATCACACATATAACATCGAAATTATAAAGTTTTATTTTTATTGCTCCCTTAATAGCAAGTATTTTTGGCTAAAATGCACCGAATTGATCATAAAATTAAAATAAATAACAGGTATATTATTAAAGACAAAATTAAAAATATGTAATAAAGAAAACAGAAAGAAATTAATAAGAACAACATATATTTGCTATTAGAAGCTTTAAAAAAACTAAAGAAAATGGAAAATGATCAGTCCAAAAAACAGGAGAAATATGCTATTCGCATAAATAGCAGCTATTTTGAAATAGTTCAAAAACATTATTAGTTACATAAAATACATATAATTTATTTGTTTGATTTCAGAGCCCGCAACAGGGCGATTTGCTCTATAAACACCCAGGGTGCACACAAATTAAAACATCTAAAAATCCAAATTTTGAAACATTAAAAAGAAAGGCAAAAAGAATATATATATATATATATATATATATATATATATATATATATATATATATATATATATATATATATATACATATATATTCTTTTTGCCTTTCTCTCTCTCTCTCTCTCTCTCTCTTTCTATATATATATATATATATATATATATATATATATATATATATATGTATATATATATATATATATATATATATGTGTGTGTGTGTGTGTAAAACATAAAACGTCAGCTATAAATTTACAAACAAAAATGTGGTAAATTTAATAACCAGGTGGTTTATTTTCAATAAACTAAAATTCGATCTTTTCGGTCTATTTTGTACAAATAAAATTTAGTAAATGGTGAAACATATTAGTATAAGGTTTTCTAAATTTGCTCGTACATGCTTATCTGTTTTAAAAAATGTAAAATAATAGATATGTGTGGGCTACCATCTGTCAAAAGTTCGTACATATCATATATGTATATCATGTGGCATGTTGATGTTTTCACGTTTCCTGCAGTCTGTTAGTAAGTGTTTTACTGTTAATGTCTTATTGCATTCTGTACATAGTGGTATGTCTTGTTTTGTCATTAAGTAAGAGTGAGTTAGTAGTGTATGTCCAATTCTAAGTCTTGTAAGGACTACTTCATCTCTTCGGCAGGTTCTATTGCTGGAGTCCCATTTTGCTATGAATGGCTTTATCTCCCGAAGCTTGTTATCGTTCAAAGATAACCATTCAGCCTGCCATTTATTGAGTACCTGAGTCCTTAAAACCTGTTTCATGTCGGGTTCTGTAATTTGTGAAAAGTCTTCGGTACATTGTCTGGTGGCTAATTTTGCCAGAAGGTCCACGTCAGTTGATTTCAATAAGTTAAAATGTCCTGGTAGCCACAACATAATAATGTCAATGTTGTGATTTTGAAGGGTATGTATTTGTTCAAAAATGTCTGTTACAATTGGGTAAGTACTGTACATGTCTGTGAGGAAACAACAATAGGGTGAGTACTGTACATGTCTGAGAGGGAGAACAAAGAACTTAACCCTCGGGAGCGCGCGCTCATTTCCTAACACGGGAACGAGCGATGTAGCTGAGAGATACAAGAGGGGTTAATGTCCAGGAAATACCTACTAATTCATTAAAATCGTTTATATTCTTCTAATATAATATTTTTTTTCAATTTTAATAATGCAATATATCGCATTGGATGAATTATAAAAGTTTAATTTAGCTAAATTATTAAAATATTCTTATAATTATTGTAAGGATAACCAATGAAGTCTTTTTGTATTTAATTTATAATTAAGAAACATACAATAAGATAATAAACAATCTCTTTAATTGAATTAAATTATTACATATTTGGAAAACATACTGCTATATAAAAACATACTGCTTTATAAAAACATACTGATATATAAAAAATGTTGTAACTGTTATGGTGAGTATACTAAAAATAAGTCAAATCAGTAAAACATACAAAGATTAAAAGAATAATAGAACTATATACAAATAATAATTCAAAAGAAGATTTTCTGAAATAAAAAAAAATAAAAAAAATGGCTAGTATGAAGCTGAAGGAACACGGGGACGCGCGGTATCTGAGAGATAATACTGTAATTTTAATCCTCAAATGGATATTTCAGACATAGTCAGGCATTACCTAACATGCAAAGGACCAAATAGAACCTAATAGAGACACAATTTAAAAAAAAAAAAAAAAAACGTAAATAAGAATTAATTACCTGGGAACGCGCGATGTATCTAAGAAGCACAAATAGGGCAAAATCAGGCTTAACATCATCCGACGAGCAACAATTAAAAACTGAAGTGACGGTAACAATGAAAAAAGCAGCTAGAAGTGACGGGAGCTGCTTCACTCTATCCTATCATAGCGGATTCACCTAAGACGTTGCGCCTATGTAACTACTGGATACCGCGCTTTGTCGAGGGTTAACGAGTATGTAAAAAGTGTGATTTGTTTGTGTGATGTTGTTGGAATACATATAATTTATGTCAGTATTAACAAAACATATTTTATTCCCCACATGGCACATTGTAACACAAATAACATTGGAATTATAAAGTTCCATTTTTATTGCTCTTCTTATGGTGAGAATTTCCTCGTGAAAATCCTTCATATGGAGAGAAGGAAAGGTGGAAGTAGCCATTTCTCTATTTATGCATTTCTTATCCCCAAGAAGGTAGAAACGGTGGAGATTTATTATAGCAAGCTTTCATCCGGTTGGCATTTAAAATGGGAAGGTGGGGGTATCAAAATAATTTATCGGAGGGGGGGGGGTCGGCAAAATGGAGCGGCCTTTGATATATTGCACCCCCCCCCCCCTCCCACCCCTAGTCGTAGGGTTAACCATGTTCTCGGGATTTCCAGAATCGTGTTTGCATCGGATTAAAATTTATTTTGATTTAATAATTGTTTCCCATTGAAATTAACGGGAAAAAATATTTAAATATCGTGAGCATTTTTTTCAAACACTATTTGTTCTAAATTCAATGCTCTAAGGAGTAAAACTACCTTTTTTCGTCAAAATCAAAGTCAGTTTCTTCAATTTATTAATAACAATTAAATCAATTTTTCAATTCTTTGTCTTCTAAGATTTATATGGGATGTTAAAGTATCCAAAGAAAAAAGTTTTAATCCTTCGAAAACAGAATGGTTGCGCTGTTGGACGAATGGAAAACCTCTATTTTCATGGACAATAATCTGCAGTCGGCAATTTTTAATTTAGAACAAAATATTAAAATTATTCTGAAATAAGAAGGTAAATTACGTAAAAGTACGTAGGACTTTAAAGAAATATAATTTTTTCCCGAAAATTGTAAAAAAATTTTCATTTTCTATTATTTATTTATTCATTTCGACAGCTTCGCTACAAGGGTGATCTGCTCTATTGAATAACAAAAAATAAAAACAATAAAAAAAAAAAATAAATAATAATAAGAAATACAATAAAGTAATTGGTTATGAATTAAGTGGTCATGATCTGAAAATTAAATAGCGATGATAGCTGATAACATAAGGGTTTGATTATAATAATAATTGGTCTAATAATATGGGCGCTAAAAAAAATAAAATAAATAAAGGAATAAGGAACATAAATTAAAATAATAACAATAAATAAAAAATATAAAGGAAAGATATAATCATTTTCTATTAAAAAATCCAACAAAAATCGTTATAATTCGAGAATCTAAAACATCCTTCGTACTTTACTAGCAAATATCTTCAGGAAGCTAGAGTTATAATTCGACGAATCTAAAACATCCTTCGTACTTTACTAGCAAATATCTTTAGGAAGCTTGAGTTATAATTCGACGAATCTCAAACATCCTTCGTACTTTACTAGCAAATATCTTTAGGAAGCTTGAGTTATAATTCGACGAATCTAAAACATCCTTCGTACTTTACTAGCAAATATCTTTAGGAAGCTTGAGTTATAATTCGACGAATCTAAAACATCCTTCGTACTTTACTAGCAAATATCTTTAGGAAGCTTGAGTTATAATTCGACGAATCTAAAACATCCTTCGTACTTTACTAGCAAATATCTTTAGGGAGCTTGAGTTATAATTCGACGAATCTAAAACATCCTTCGTACTTTACTAGCAAATATCTTCAGGAAGCTAGAGTTATAATTCGACGAATCTAAAACATCCTTCGTACTTTACTAGCAAATATCTTCAGGAAGCTAGAGTTATAATTCGACGAATCTAAAACATCCTTCGTACTTTACTAGCAAATATCTTTAGGAAGCTTGAGTTATAATTCGACGAATCTAAAACATCCTTCGTACTTTACTAGCAAATATCTTTAGGAAGCTTGAGTTATAATTCGACGAATCTAAAACATCCTTCGTACTTTACTAGCAAATATCTTCAGGAAGCTAGAGTTATAATTCGACGAATCTAAAACATCCTTCGTACTTTACTAGCAAATATCTTTAAGAAGCTTGAGTTATAATTCGACGAATCTAAAACATCCTTCGTACTTTACTAGCAAATATCTTTAGGAAGCTTGAGTTATAATTCGACGAATCTAAAACATCCTTCGTACTTTACTAGCAAATATCTTTAGGAAGCTTGAGTTATAATTCGACGAATCTAAAACATCCTTCGTACTTTACTAGCAAATATCTTTAGGAAGCTTGAGTTATAATTCGACGAATCTAAAACATCCTTCGTACTTTACTAGCAAATATCTTTAGGAAGCTTGAGTTATAATTCGACGAATCTAAAACATCCTTCGTACTCTACTAGCAAATATCTTTAGGAAGCTTGAGTTATAATTCGACGAATCTAAAACATCCTTCGTACTTTACTAGCAAATATCTTTAGGAAGCTTGAGTTATAATTCGACGAATCTAAAACATCCTTCGTACTTTACTAGCAAATATCTTTAGGAAGCTTGAGTTATAATTCGACGAATCTAAAACATCCTTCGTACTTTACTAGCAAATATCTTCAGGAAGCTAGAGTTATAATTCGACGAATCTAAAACATCCTTCGTACTTTACTAGCAAATATCTTTAGGAAGCTTGAGTTATAATTCGACGAATCTAAAACATCCTTCGTACTTTACTAGCAAATATCTTTAGGAAGCTTGAGTTATAATTCGACGAATCTAAAACATCCTTCGTACTTTACTAGCAAATATCTTTAGGAAGCTTGAGTTATAATTCGACGAATCTAAAACATCCTTCGTACTTTACTAGCAAATATCTTTAGGAAGCTTGAGTTATAATTCGACGAATCTAAAACATCCTTCGTACTTTACTAGCAAATATCTTTAGGAAGCTTGAGTTATAATTCGACGAATCTAAAACATCCTTCGTACTTTACTAGCAAATATCTTTAGGAAGCTTGAGTTATAATTCGACGAATCTAAAACATCCTTCGTACTTTACTAGCAAATATCTTTAGGAAGCTTGAGTTATAATTCGACGAATCTAAAACATCCTTCGTACTTTACTAGCAAATATCTTTAGGAAGCTTGAGTTATAATTCGACGAATCTAAAACATCCTTCGTACTTTACTAGCAAATATCTTTAGGAAGCTTGAGTTATAATTCGACGAATCTAAAACATCCTTCGTACTTTACTAGCAAATATCTTTAGGAAGCTTGAGTTATAATTCGACGAATCTAAAACATCCTTCGTACTTTACTAGCAAATATCTTTAGGAAGCTTGAGTTATAATTCGACGAATCTCAAACATCCTTCGTACTTTACTAGCAAATATCTTTAGGAAGCTAGAGTTATAATTCGACGAATCTAAAACATCCTTCGTACTTTACTAGCAAATATCTTTAGGAAGCTAGAGTTATAATTCGACGAATCTAAAACATCCTTCGTACTTTACTAGCAAATATCTTTAAGAAGCTTGAGTTATAATTCGACGAATCTAAAACATCCTTCGTACTTTACTAGCAAATATCTTTAGGAAGCTAGAGTTATAATTCGACGAATCTAAAACATCCTTCGTACTTTACTAGCAAATATCTTCAGGAAGCTTGAGTTATAATTCGACGAATCTAAAACATCCTTCGTACTCTACTAGCAAATATCTTTAGGAAGCTTGAGTTATAATTCGACGAATCTAAAACATCCTTCGTACTTTACTAGCAAATATCTTCAGGAAGCTAGAGTTATAATTCGACGAATCTAAAACATCCTTCGTACTTTACTAGCAAATATCTTCAGGAAGCTTGAGTTATAATTCGACGAATGTAAAACATCCTTCGTACTTTACTAGCAAATATCTTTAGGAAGCTAGAGTTATAATTCGACGAATCTAAAACATCTTCGTACTTTACTAGCAAATATCTTTAGGAAGCTTGAGTTATAATTCGACGAATCTAAAACATCCTTCGTACTTTACTAGCAAATATCTTTAGGAAGCTTGAGTTATAATTCGACGAATCTAAAACATCCTTCGTACTTTACTAGCAAATATCTTTAGGAAGCTTGAGTTATAATTCGACGAATCTAAAACATTCTTCGTACTTTACTAGCAAATATCTTTAGGAAGCTAGAGTTATAATTCGACGAATCTAAAACATCCTTCGTACTTTACTAGCAAATATCTTTAGGAAGCTTGAGTTATAATTCGACGAATCTAAAACATCCTTCGTACTCTACTAGCAAATATCTTTAGGAAGCTTGAGTTATAATTCGACGAATCTAAAACATCCTTCGTACTTTACTAGCAAATATCTTTAGGAAGCTTGAGTTATAATTCGACGAATCTAAAACATCCTTCGTACTTTACTATCAAATATCTTTAGGAAGCTTGAGTTATAATTCGACGAATCTAAAACATCCTTCGTACTTTACTAGCAAATATCTTTAGGAAGCTTGAGTTATAATTCGACGAATCTAAAACATCCTTCGTACTTTACTAGCAAATATCTTTAAGAAGCTTGAGTTATAATTCGACGAATCTAAAACATCCTTCGTACTTTACTAGCAAATATCTTTAAGAAGCTTGAGTTATAATTCGACGAATCTAAAACATCCTTCGTACTTTACTAGCAAATATCTTTAGGAAGCTTGAGTTATAATTCGACGAATCTAAAACATCCTTCGTACTTTACTAGCAAATATCTTCAGGAAGCTAGAGTTATAATTCGACGAATCTAAAACATCCTTCGTACTTTACTAGCAAATATCTTTAGGAAGCTTGAGTTATAATTCGACGAATCTAAAACATCCTTCGTACTCTACTAGCAAATATCTTTAGGAAGCTTGAGTTATAATTCGACGAATCTAAAACATCCTTCGTACTTTACTAGCAAATATCTTTAGGAAGCTTGAGTTATAATTCGACGAATCTAAAACATCCTTCGTACTTTACTAGCAAATATCTTTAGGAAGCTTGAGTTATAATTCGACGAATCTAAAACATCCTTCGTACTTTACTAGCAAATATCTTTAGGAAGCTTGAGTTATAATTCGACGAATCTAAAACATCCTTCGTACTTTACTAGCAAATATCTTTAGGAAGCTTGAGTTATAATTCGACGAATCTAAAACATCCTTCGTACTTTACTAGCAAATATCTTTAAGAAGCTTGAGTTATAATTCGACGAATCTAAAACATCCTTCGTACTTTACTAGCAAATATCTTTAAGAAGCTTGAGTTATAATTCGACGAATCTGAAACATCCTTCGTACTTTACTAGCAAATATCTTTAGGAAGCTTGAGTTATAATTCGACGAATCTAAAACATCCTTCGTACTTTACTAGCAAATATCTTTAGGAAGCTTGAGTTATAATTCGACGAATCTAAAACATCCTTCGTACTTTACTAGCAAATATCTTTAGGAAGCTTGAGTTATAATTCGACGAATCTAAAACATCCTTCGTACTTTACTAGCAAATCTCTTTAGGAAGCTTGAGTTATAATTCGACGAATCTAAAACATCCTTCGTACTTTACTAGCAAATATCTTTAGGAAGCTTGAGTTATAATTCGACGAATCTAAAACATCCTTCGTACTTTACTAGCAAATATCTTTAGGGAGCTTAAGTTATAATTCGACGAATCTAAAACATCCTTCGTACTTTACTAGCAAATATCTTTAGGAAGCTTGAGTTATAATTCGACGAATCTAAAACATCCTTCGTACTTTACTAGCAAATATCTTTAGGAAGCTTGAGTTATAATTCGACGAATCTCAAACATCCTTCGTACTTTACTAGCAAATATCTTTAGGAAGCTTGAGTTATAATTCGACGAATCTAAAACATCCTTCGTACTTTACTAGCAAATATCTTTAGGAAGCTTGAGTTATAATTCGACGAATCTAAAACATCCTTCGTACTTTACTAGCAAATATCTTCAGGAAGCTAGAGTTATAATTCGACGAATCTAAAACATCCTTCGTACTTTACTAGCAAATATCTTTAGGAAGCTAGAGTTATAATTCGACGAATCTAAAACATCCTTCGTACTTTACTAGCAAATATCTTTAGGAAGCTTGAGTTATAATTCGACGAATCTAAAACATCCTTCGTACTTTACTAGCAAATATCTTTAGGAAGCTAGAGTTATAATTCGACGAATCTAAAACATCCTTCGTACTTTACTAGCAAATATCTTTAGGAAGCTTGAGTTATAATTCGACGAATCTAAAACATCCTTCGTACTTTACTAGCAAATATCTTTAAGAAGCTTGAGTTATAATTCGACGAATCTAAAACATCCTTCGTACTTTACTAGCAAATATCTTTAGGGAGCTTAAGTTATAATTCGACGAATCTAAAACATCCTTCGTACTTTACTAGCAAATATCTTTAGGAAGCTTGAGTTATAATTCGGCGAATCTAAAACATCCTTCGTACATCTGATTCGTGACCATACGGAACACCAGGGAGATAGTGTGGTCAGTACTATTCTCAGGCTTCCGGATGTTCCTCTTTGCAGGAACCCATTAATAAATTAATTAAAGGCTGGGTTGGCCTAGGGATGGTCAGGGAGGCCAAATCCAACCCATGAACAAAGACACTAAAAGATGAAATCTTTAGTACTATGCTCGGGATTTTAACTCAGGTCGTCCAGCTTATTAGTCCAGTGCTATACGAATGAGCTAAGCTCGCCTATATTCTTCTTATTAGGTGACAGAAATACTTGTCAAAACAAGACTTTTCAAGTATTCTCAAAGTCAGTTGTATGGCTTTTTTTATTAGATTCACCACGACAAATTTCCTCCGTGTACCAGGAAGCTTGTAGGCGCAGGAACGCAAACGCTACGAGTTATGTTCGCGAGAATTACGCCAAAAATCACGTTCCTGTCGACGAATTTTGATGGTTAATGAACTTGATATGTCAAAACAGGCAAAGTATTTGTGTATCAAATTTTACCTAAATCGGGGCATTAAAAGAGAGATCGCACTGACGGCTATTTTGCTCTGAAATCAATCGTTATCCACGGAAGCATGAAATAGTTATAAATATTATTATGTCATTTTTTTATGTGTTATTTACGTTCCCTAGTACGAATCGAACCCACGGCCCAAAGCATGAAATTCTTAAGGCCACCGGGCCTACCTATCTGTGACGTAGTAAGCTATGAGAAGAAAAAAAAATAACGACTTTTAGTTAACTTTAACTTAAAGAAAATTGTCTGCTTAAAACGTCAGTATAACTCTGAAAAGAACGAGAAGCAGCTGAAAGAAAGGAAATCCGAGAAACTAAACAGAAGAGAGGTTTATTAAGAGCGGCGAAGGAATAATATGAAAAGGAAAAACTGGGGAAAAAGTTGTTGGGAAAAAGTTTTCGGCAGGAGGAAAACTGGCAGGGAAAGGGAAAGAGTAATTGAATTAAGAAAGAGAGACTTTTCCACGCCTTTATGATGGATCGGGGAAAGCCGGGAAAACTCGAGTCCTACCAGCTGGAAAATGTTTTCCCCGGTCAGCTGGGTGCTGGGCTCCTGAAAACCTATTCTTAAATATAGCTAGGTCTTATACAACTTCAAAAGGGAAGAACTTTCCTTTGGATTTGTTTGTCTGACAAGTAAAGCCGGACTGGTCGAATCAAACATTTTATTATAAAACGTCCGACTCGCAGGAACTGCGTCATTTTAGCACGTTTTCGTGAAAATCTCTAATGTCATTTGGAAAGCTTGAGATAAAAACAGTTTTGATGTGGACGATACTTACGGACAACAAACTAAGGACTATAAAAGCTACCGTCAAACATTGGCCATCCAGTTATCGAGCCAATAAGGCAGAGGAGGTTGTATTAGCTCGACATAGGATTGGCCATCCAGTTATCGAGCCAATAGAAGGGAGGAGGTTGTATTAGCTCGACTTAGGATTGGCCATCCAGTTATCGAGCCAATAAGACAGAGGAGGTTGTATTAGCTCGACTTAGGATTGGCCATCCAGTTATCGAGCCAATAGAAGGGAGGAGGTTGTATTAGCTCGACTTAGGATTGGCCATCCATTTATCGAGCCAATAAGACAGAGGAGGTTGTATTAGCTCAACTTAGGATTGGCCATCCAGTTATCGAGCCAATAAGACAGTGGAGGTTGTATTAGCACGACTTAGGATTGGCCATCCAGTTATCGAGCCAATAAGACAGAGGAGGTTGTATTAGCTCGACTTAGGATTGGCCATCCAGTTATCGAGCCAATAAGACAGAGGAGGTTGTATTAGCTCGACTTAGGATTGGCCATCCTGTTATCGAGCCAATAAGACAGAGAAGGTTGTATTAGCTCGACTTAGGATTGGCCATCCAGTTATCGAGCCAATAAGACAGAGAAGGTTGTATTAGCTCGACTTAGGATTGGCCATCCAGTTATCGAGCCAATAAGACAGAGGAGGTTGTATTAGCACGATTTAGGATTGACCATCCAGTTATCGAGCCAATAAGACAGAGGAGGTTGTATTAGCTCGACTTAAGATTGGCCATCCAGTTATCGAGCCAATAAGACAGAGGAGGTTGTATTAGCACGACTTAGGATTGGCCATTTGAGACTTACTCACCAGTACCTAATGATAAGGCAAGAGAGACCATCGTGTGAAATTTGGGTACAATTTACGTATTAGCTTTACCGCAGGTTTGAGAAGTGGTTCAATGTACAGTGATCTGGATCATCATCACATCCAATATGGCGACGGAATGATTATATATATATATATATATATATATATATATATATATATATATATATATGTTTGATGTTAATTTTCGTCGCTGGGATAGTATTTTTAGATGGAACGGCATTTTTCTCCAGCGGTGGTACTCCTCCTCACTTGTCCCGGAATATTTCGATGGATTCATCTCCATCTTCTTCAGCCAGGTACTAACTTGGTCATTCACCTTGGCAGCCACCGAGGAAGAAACGAGTACCTGGCTGAAGAAGATGGAGATGAATCCATCGAAATATTCCGGGACAAGTGAGGAGGAGTACCACCGCTGGAGAAAGATGCCGTTCCATCTAATATATATATATATATATATATATATATATATATATATATATATATATATATATATATACAGTGGAACATGGATAATTCGAAATCGTCTTTAATTCGAATATTTCTCTCGGTCCCTAGAATTTAGGGCATAAACAATGTAAAAAATCTTGGTTAATTCGAATAAAATTTTTGATAATTCGAATTTTTGACGAGTCTGTACCTCGAATGGGAAGTGGACAGAGAGGCGGTCGATCTTAATTCTTGTGAAAATATTCTCCCATCAGGAAAAGCGGATAATAAGATACGGATGTAGAGGTTCCGGGACAAGAATAGCGGTGGTCTCATACTCTTGTTCTTGGACTCTAGGAGTTCTGCAAAGTGGTGGGTCGCGCTTCCTCCCTTCCAGGGGTTGTAGTTACCTACACCATCCTGTAAGAAGGATAGTAAGATACGGATGTAGAGGTTCCGGGACAAGAAGCGCGGCGGTCTCATACTCTTGTTCTCGGATTCTAGGAGTTCTGCAAAGTGGTGGGTCGCGCTTCCTCCCTTCCAGGGGTTGTTTTATCCTAGAATTCCCTCCCAACATCCCTCCAATCTTCATTTCTTATTCAGTTAAAAATAATTCAGCGCCTAGGTCTGTTGTATTCTGTTGTTGTTGTTTGTGCCTTGAATTTCTCGTGTACAGTGCAGTTCTGTGAGTTGTTGATTTAAGATGTCGAAGCCTAGAAGTTCGATTTTCCCCGCTTTATTTTCGAAAACTTTTGTAATTCGAATTTTGGATAATTCGAACTTTTTTATCAGTCCCTAGGGGTTCGAATTATCCAAGTTCTACTGTATATATATATATATATATATATATATATATATATATATATATATATATATATATATAAATCGTCTAGGACTAACAATTCCGAGGTCACGGATTCGTAACTGTGAACCCGAACAATTTAAGATTACTATTAGATATTATTATATTTTAATATTACTTATTTGGTTTCTAATTTATTTTTACTTTTCTAGATGCAGAAAGTATGTATAGCATGGCACGCCGGGTAACAGCTAGTATATTAATTTTATCAACGACATAACCTTGAAGAAATTCGTAGTACTTATGTCAATGGCATGATTGTCTATGCGTTTCCGCTCGCTCAAGGTTATATCGAAACTCTGGTCAGTCCGACTCGTTGATAATATAGATCACTAGATTTTCGGTGGAATATATTTGAGCTTTAGCAGAATGAGATGGTCTATTATATTTTCGAAGCAAACATATCGCCCTAGTATTTCTAACGTGACACTATTCAAAAATTGGTGTTTTTCAGTTATGACCATGAAAGACATTGATAAATATCTCTTTATCAACCGTCAAAACTGCAACTTCAGAGCTTGTAGACCAGAGGGTACTTGTGTCACCCTTCCTGTCTTAATGCTATTCCCCCTACATAGGCAAGTGTGGCGCATTTTACGTTTTTTGAGTTGTATCACTTTAGAAATACTTGTGCGATATGTTGACATTTATTGTTCTAACTGTTGTAAGCTGGTTGACAAAGTTGAGACAATATCCTATTATTTATTCATTCGTTAGGACGAGTATTTCTGTCACATGGTTAGAAGAATACATGTAGGCTCCTCAAAAAGGGGTAACCTTTTCTAAAAAAAAAAAACAAAAAAAAAAAAAACAAACGTTAAAATCATAAAGCCTTGTGGCCCTTAAGAACGCCGTTAGTGTCGACGTAACATGTTTTATTAAGGTATATATATGATAGAATCGACTGAGATTGAGATGAAGGAGCTGCTTTGATGTGGATCTAATCGCCTAAAAGCAGAGACGCGACACCTAATACATCCCAATACACCCTCAGCTCTAATACCTCAGCCATCAATAACTCACAGGTATTCACACAGGAACCTTTCAAACCACCATATATTATACTCCCATACTCTCACCCTCTCTTACAGTAATTCTGTTTTCCTCATATATATATATATATATATATATATATATATATATATATATATATATATAATATTATTATTATTATTTATTTGCTTTACAGGATTTACCCTTAGCAAAAGAGTTTGGCTTATATATTTATTTAGTTAGTCCTATTGTTAGTCATTTTAAATTTTAACTGTTATAGCAATATTTGCACTATTTCACTATTATTAACACACTATAATGAGTAAATGAGTTGCAAAATAACAATATCTCTATATGACAAGTAAATAATATATCTAATAATTTATAGTTAAATATCCTCCATTAGAAATATAATCATAAAACTAAAACATAAATCAAATTTAAATTAACTGAAAAGACAATTACTAAAAAAAAAAATAATAATAATAATAGAAAGCGTTGATCGTCGGGCTTTCGGTCTATTTTATTATTTAATAAAACCACATTTTTTGTTAAAATGTATTTTTATTAGCGCCAATTATTTCTTCAGGGCTGTGGAGAAGATTGAGAACTGTCCCGTTTCAAGTAGGCTACATTTCTGGCATAAGAAAATAGACCGAAACCCCGACGATCAACGCTTTCTACTTCTCAATGGCCGACCATATCTTCTCAATAATAATAATAATAATAATAATCATTTCGACCCATGGTTTGATACCGAACACTACAGTAAGTGCCACCAAATACCTGAAATTGTCAGAGGTACACTTAATACTATCCCAGCAAGCAGTTCTACTCGACACGGCTCGAATCGGAAGAAAATTTCTTAATAGTTAGTTCCTAAATAAAAAAATGTTTAAAAAAAAATAAAAATAATTCTTTTTACTGGTTGGAAGTATCCCCCAGTAAAAATATTCTCCAGTAATCTGAGAGACCCCACCCCCATAATAATAATAATAATTAACTTCTATTCATTTAGAATTAATGACCGACACTTTAGCATTTCCTTAATATATCTAGATATTCCTATAAGTGTATATTTATTATTGCTATTGAGTGCGTTGAGGAAATTAATTTCTTGATTATTATCAGTAAGAATGGTAAGGTGTTTAGCTCTTATCAGTAAGAAAGGTAAGGTGTTTAGCTCTTATCAGTAAGAAAGGTAAGGTGTTTAGCTCTTATCAGTAAGAAAGGTAAGGTGTTTAGCTCTTATCAGTAAGAAAGGTAAGGTGTTTAGCTCTTATCAGGTCATAAGCAGGGTAATTAAATAATTAAATAAATTAATGTTCTCTGGAACGTTTAAACTACAAATAGAACATTTCTTCTGCGGGTCTATTATATATATATATATATATATATATATATATATATATATATATATATATATATTCTATTAAATTAAATTATATTTAAACGTAGGAAACATTCGGCGTAGAGAAAGTTTCTCAAAAGAAAAAAAAAACAATAAAACTTGAAACATTTTTAAAACATACAAAAATTTCGGAATGTTGAAAACGTCTCGTAAAATATATATTTTTTTAATACTTCTTTTTCAACGAATGTTACATAAATTTAAACAACTTAGTCTAAACGGCTGTAGAAAAGTTTTAAGTCAGTCTGTCATTACCCCAATCCCAAAATTTAATTTTTTTTTTAACGATGTTCTACTTTTGATAGTTTACAGACAGACGGCGCGATACGACCACAGTTGGCAACAAGGGGAGAGTGAGAGAGTGTGTGTGTGTGTGTGTGTGAGAGAGAGAGAGAGAGAGAGAGAGAGAGAGAGAGAGAGAGAGAGACGGGATGTGTGTGGGCAGGCTTTGAAAGAGACTAATTTGCATGTCGTGAACAGGCACAAATTGCAGGCGAGGCACAACGACCAGTCAATTAGGAGTATTAAGATACAAGCTGGTCCGAAGGGCATTGTGCCCCACAAAGCACCACAAGCCCTCACAAACCCTCCCTCTCTCCCTCCCCCACAAACCCTCTCTCTCCATCTCACCCTCTCTCTCTCCCCTCATTGGTATCGCTCTTTCTTAAGCCTTCACGCGCTCGCTTTGTACCTCACACAGGCAGGGGACAAAACATTTAACACCGCAATGCGTTTATTTAAAAAACAATCATAGCCTTCAAAAAGCTTAAAGGAATCTATCATTGTGGGGTAATTTAATGTTACATAAAAAAATTAACGTTGAAACACTGTCTAAATGGAAGTAGGTTAAATAATGATATGATTTAATGGGCTTCTGGTAGCGCTCAATCATGAGACAATGGACAAGAAACATTTAGGCAATTGATCCAAAGGAAATAGGTTTGGGAAGTTTGAAGGTTGTACATCTACTCCATATGTAGTGACTAGCGAGTTCCAGCGGGAAGGGCTGCCTTGTAGGAATTCTTGCTTTAGAATGGAATCTAGAGAGTTGCAAACACCGTGTCAACCGCACCTTCTCGCACAAGCTAAATAAAGGAACTGAAAAATCTTCCTTTTTAGGGGAAGGCTCAGTGAAGCACACCATTGCCATTTATATTGTCAAGGATTTAAGAAAAGGGTAGTCAGGAGCACCACTTTATATTGTCAAGGATTTAAGAAAAGGGTAGTCAGGGGCACCACTTTATATTATCAAGGATTTAAGAAAAGGGTAGTCAGGAGCACCACTTTATTCTTTATTAATTGTTAGATTTTGCCCTTTATTTTCTTCCACTCCTTCACGAAGGATGAAAAGGCGGCAAAGTTCACCGAATTCTCGACGAGGCTCTACATTTCCTGTGTGTAGTCACAGATTTGGCGGAATCGAGGAGCTGAGTACTTCTCGCCTTGTAACAGAACATGCTCCACCGTTTCAGCCCCGCCTCCGCAGTCGCATTCGTCCGATTCTATCAACGCAAACCTTTTCAGGTAGGCATTGAAATTTGACCATGACCGGTCAGAAATTGGGTGACCCAGAAGTCCGGCAATATCCAATTGTGAATCTGTCCCTCGCTGACGTGCAGAAGTTAGCTTCTTGTCCGGTCCCTTTGTGGTCCTCCTCCATTCCGCTGAACACGTCTCTTTCCTGTAATAATCGCCTTCGACCTTTTACATCGGTCCGGCAATGCTTCCACTTCCGCCATTAACCGGCGCAGAGGCGCTGGTATCTTATTAGGGATTGGGCCTCCTCTCTTTGCACGATAAGATACCACTCTCACCGTGGTAGTGAAATATAGAAAAGAGAAAGCCCAATCGGACAAAGTAATCCACGTTGCACCCCGTAATTCGAACAGAGAGTAGTAAATTCATTATTTTACAAATCTAGTCTAAGTCGGTCGTTAGTTTAATAACGAACCCTCCAGTGGAACACAAGAAGAAGGAAACACGAGATTGTACCAATAAAACAAGAAGAGACTGAAACACAGCTGTATAAGACTTGTCAAAGACAATGCTAGCAAGAAGGGCTCGGCAAACAGTATGAAGTTTCTTGGATTAATTTACTAATGTCGAATGTATGAATGGAGATTGTAAACAAAGCGAGGGTGTTTCTCGAAGCGGAGTAATTGTTTTAGTAAATAGTACAAGTCGAGTAGGAAAAGACAGAACGAATTATCTCGGGATGGAAAATAGAGACTCAACTTTCAGAAACTTTATCTTAGTATTCCCTACGTACCAATGCTGGATTATACTTATGCTATACGTAGGAAACATAAGGAAAAGTATTTTACCTTAGCAATAAACAATGTGAAATCAATTTTAGGTAAAAGTAGAAATAATTAAAGTCCTTGAGGTATTAAAAGAAGATCTAAAAGCAGCAGGTATCATGCAAGTAGACATTTCAGATAGAGAAACATTCAGACAGAAAAGTCTAGATTTGTCTGAGAAAGAAAGAAAGGAGTGGAGTAGTTTGGTCTGATAACAGAAAATCAGCTCATTGAGCAAAAATAAAACAAGTCTAGGCATAAAGGAAATCAAATTTGTCAAAACAGCGTTACGTACATAGCTCGATCCCATATATGAATTATAATAACATTAACAACAATTTTCGTGGAATAATAATAATAATAACAAAAGAAAGAACTGCACGGGCGATATTACAGTCGTTTATTTGATCTGGAGGTGCAGACGACGTTGTCGGTAGCATGGTTGACTTCTGGTCGGCTATTTTTGGAAAACTGAGGGTTTCGTAATAGCTATCCAGGACCAAGTAATTGCAACACGGGCCTACCGACGACACGTTTTAAAAGATATTAGTATTTTGGACAAGTGCAGATTATGTAACAAGGCGTATGAGTCGATTCAACACGTGACCGCAGGCTGCGAAATTCTTGCGGGATCTGATTACCTTCAGAGACACAACAATGTTGCCAAGATATACCATCAAGCAATTGCAGAAAGGTTCGGCATTATGGAAACTACGGTACCGTATTATCGCTACGTCCCACAAAGACTTCTAGAAAATGATAGAATTAAAATCTCCTGGGACGAAGCTATGATTACGGACCGAACTGTTCACCATAATAAACCAGATATTCTCATCATCGACAAGCATAATAAGACTCCTGATATAATTGATATCTCAGTGCCGAATAATGAGAATATCCGGAAAGCATATGCCGAAAAGCTGCGGAAATATCAAGACTTGGCCATTGAGTTAAAAGATCTCTATAAATTAGATTCCGCTAGAGTTACTGCAGTTATTATTTCGACCAATGGTTTGATACCGAACACTACAGTCAGTGCCACCAAATATCTGAAATTGTCAGAGGAACACTTAATATTATCCCAGCAAGCAGTTCTACTCGACACTGCTAGAATCGTCAGAAAATTTCTTAATGCCCATAATTAAAAAAAATATATTTAAAAAAAAATAAAAATAATTCTTTTTACTGGTTGGAACTATCCCCCCGTAAAAATATTCTCCAGTAATCTGAGAGACCCCACCCCCATGATAATAATAAAAATAACTTGACGCATTATATGAGATGGAGTGAGAGCCACCTTTTTAAGGAAATCGTTAAATTGATCGAGAATTATACTGGTTTGAAATTGAAGATAATAAATGAATTTTGATGGACAGAATCTGATCGCCTTTCTGAATGGCAAACGGAAGAATTGCACGGGCGATGTTGCAATCGTTTATTCGATCCAGAGGTGCAGAAGTCGTTGTCGGTAGCATGGTTGACTTCTGGTCGGCTATTTTCGGAAACTGAGGGTTTCGTAATAGCCATCCAAGACCAAGTGATTGCAACACGATCCTACCGACGACACGTTTTAAAAGATATTAGTATTTCGGACTAGTGCAGATTATGTAACAAGGCGTATGAGTCGATTCAACAAGTGACGGCAGGCTGCGAAATTCTTGCGGGATCTGATTACCTTCAGAGACACAACAATGTTGCCGAGATATACCATCAAGCTTTGGCAGAAAGGTACCGTATTATTGGTAAATCTCTCAAAGAAAATGATAGAATTAAAATCTACTGACACGAAGCTATGATTACGGACCGAACTGTTCACCATAATAAACCAGATATTCTCATCATCGACAAGCATAATAAGACTGCTGATATAATTGATATCTCAGTGCCAAATGATGAGAATATCCGGAAAGCATATGCCGAAAAGCTGCGAAAATATCAAGATTTGGCCATTGAGTTAAAAGATGGCCTACATGGCTGGACTGCCCCGAGTCGTGTTATCGCATCCCCCGCCCATAACATCTATACGATTCGCTTTGGAACAATATGAAATGAGGGCTACGCCAGAGCAGTGTTGGGCATTATTTGAATAAATTATTATTCGAATGATCATTCGAATAAATTTTTAGTGGATGACGAATAATTCACAGAATTATCTTATTCACACGGTACATCATGAATTATTCACAGAATTATTCGTTATTCATTATTCGTTATTCATCATTCATTATTCATCATTCGTTATTATTTATTTCTAGTTGGTCTACTGAATAATCCTACTCAAACACACATATATATATACGTATTTCTGGCTCCCAACATTATAATAAATCTATCGTTATTCACTAAAACATGTTTATTCTGAATGATCATTCGAATAATTTGTGAATAAAACATAAACTTCATTCACAGAATAACGAATAATGAATAAAAGTAATTATTCTTCGTTCATGAATGAAATAATACAATAATAATAATTTTTGCCCAACACTGCGCCAGAGATGAATATTTGGCAGACGGTGTATGCAATGCTCGGGAGCCTTATAAAACCATGAGATCAATGATATTAGAAGGAGATAAAAACCAAGCACTGATTCGAAATTCAAAGAGAGAAGGACTTTTGCCTTTTCCTCGCGCAAAAAAAAACTTTAAACATTTATGTAAGAGAATAAAATGAACAAGGAAGCAGAACGTCTTAGTCCTGTTTGTGGCAGTGAAAATTGGCCAGTAATATGATAGAATGCAATTCAGCGAAGGAATGAGTAAGAGCACCGTTCATCTGGGCAGTTGTGGTTGTTCCTCACATGATCTTGTACAGCTGTACCGGTTTAAATGGCATTTGAACCGGTTTTATATTAGAATAAAAACATTTTTTTTTTTACATGTTATCCCCCTTAAAAGTGTCTGCTTTCTTTATTATTCATTGTACAATTGTCTTAATTTTACAGTAATGATAGTTGGCTTCTGAATAAAACTCTATTTTTGGGCTATATTTTTTTTGCATCTTTCCCCTTCGCCCAGTACCGGTGTTCCACAGTAAGTCACACATATTTACCTCCTTATCTCCCCAAGAGGTACATTATAGCAAAATTTCAGGGTGTATAAAATACACACATATGCAAATGAAGAGTGTAAAGAACTCAACAAAATTATAACGTTAACTTCCGGTGCGTTTTTTAATGAAAACTGTAAAATGCCTGTAGATACAGACTTTCCTACAGTGTTTGTGTGTGTAGTACAGAAGTATGGATTTTAATTTAGCCATAAATATGATTGAATGGATTAATAACTGATCGAGAGATTTCAAATGTATTTGTAAAACAAGGACATTCATAGTAATTTGAAAGTATGAACTGATAGCAGTTATCAGTAGACATATTCTCCCAGATTTGACAAGTTGTTAAAACCAGATTAAATAAATTTAATTACATTTTCATATATAAATTTTTTTAAAGAAATAAAATGACCTAATTGTATAAAGAGAAGAGCTAAAATTTAATGAAATGCAATGGCAAATGGAATTCGAGAGCACAATTGATTTGTAAAACAATAAAAAAACGTGAAATTAAATTTTCCAATTGATTGCCTTTATAAGTTGTACTTTTTCAAGTACAAACGTTAAACGTCAAGAGTCATTTTCAATTACACAAAGTGTCTCTGCATTTTAATTAAATATAATCAACTAATTAAATTAATTGATAAAACGAATTAAATGAATTTCCCAATCAAAAGAAAACATCATTTATTTGAGTTTCTCAACGGTTTTGTGACTGAGTCTAATTTTATTGATAAAAACAATAAGTCACAATTAAAAACACAAAAACAGAAAGCATTATCTGTAAAGAATTAAAATCTATATGTAAACGTACGAAAGGATATCTAATTGTCTTCTGGAGTTGTTGAAATAAAACCCTAAAATTTGGCTCATTTGCTATTCTTACGACAGGACTGAAAGTACAGTAGAACATGGATAATTCGAACTTCGATAATTCGAAATCGTGGTTAATTCGAATATTTCTCTCGGTCCCTAGAATTTAGGACATAAAAAATGTAAAAATATCGTGGTTAATTCGAATAAAATTTTGGATAATTCGAATTTTTTACGAGTCTGTGCCTCCAATGCGAGGTGTTCGATCTTAATTTTTTTGAAAATATTGCCCCCTCGGGTAAGACGGATAGTAAGACACAGATGTAGGGGTTCCGGGACAAGAAGTGCGGTAGTCTAATTCTTGGACTCTAGGAGTTCTGCAAAGTGGTGGGTCACGCTTCCTCCCTTCCAGGGTTTGTAGTTACATACAACATCCTGTCGTTTTATCCTAGAATTCCCTCCCACCATCCCTCCCATCTGCATTTCTTATTCAGTTATAAGTCAGTCAGAAGTCTAGATCTGTTGTATTGTTTGTGCCTTGAATGTCTCGTGTACAGTGCAGTTCAGTGAGTTGTTGATTTAAGATGTCAAAGCGTCGAAGTTATAAAACTTTAACGTTGCCAGAGAAAATAGCTGCGATTAAAGAAGTTGAAAATGGAATAAAGACAAAATCTGAAAATGCCAAGGACTTTGGAATTCCTCCTAACACTTTATCAACTTACCTGAAAAATAGAGAAAAAATTCTGGACCGTGAAAATGACTTTTTTCAAAACAAAATAGTTTTATTTTTACTTTTTTTTATAAATTATTTATTACTTATGTACGTAATCATCAATTTATGAAATATTTGTTATTGTCTAAATAAAATATATGTATTTTTTTTAAATTAAAAAATGTGAAAATATGAAATTCGATTTTTTGCCCCTTTATTTTCGAAAACTTTTGTAATTCGAATTTTGGATAATTCGAACTTTTTTATCGGTCCCTAGGGGTTCGAATTATCCAAGTTCTACTGTATTCATGCCAAAACATTTTTATAAGGCGTCTAGATATTTTTTGGTATAAATTATTCTAACATGGTGTATCAAAAATGATGGATGTGCATATTTATGAATGTTTGAAGGGTTCTAGAAAAAATTCATCAGTTACCCGTCTCCACACTATTTTTTTACTAACGTAGGTATGTTTTGTTTTAATTGGGTTCCAGTTTTTTTTTTTCTATTGCAGAGCATATTTCCTTAAATCATTTTTTTGACATTGAAGGCGGGCAAAGTTGCTAAGTCCGTGATGCCAACTCAATTTTTTTCACCCAAGGAAAATCCTTGTTATCATTCAGCTAATGTTTTGTTGTTTTTTTCTTTTTTTTTTTTTTTTGATGGTACATCTACAACTGGGCCATTAGCATCGCATTCAGTTAATTTATTTATTTTCCCTGGGGTGATGTGTGTAATATCTGGAAGCCTTCCTTTATCAGATAAAGCAGCTTAGACGTGATAAATATCCCGTATCAGCAGGATGACTGATCCGGCAGAGATAACAAGAGGACGGAGATGAAATTGTCTCCCTTGCTGGAAACATGATATATTCTTGACCCTTTCTCTCTTGTCTCGTACAAAAATCCTGAGGGCTTTATAAAGCTACTCGACTCTCGGCGTTTGGATAACGCAAAAAATTAAGAATGCATTATTGCTTCGACTAACCGAAAATATTACATACATTAGTTCGATTTTTGGCTAATTTTAATAGTTGTTTTAAATCCCAAGTGTCATGACTAATTTTATGAAATGTTCAAAGGTTTATGGCAAAGAGCTCTTGATAAGCTTCGAGAATAACCTCACGAAAGCATTCCTGTCAATTGTAAAATGTGAGTTTTGTTTCTTCAATGAATGCCGCTGAGAGGCTCGTTTTTCAATAATAATAATAATAATATTTATTTGTAATTGAACATTGTTCTTACAAATATGGTCGGGGTAAGTATATACAAATCATGAAAATTAAATTAGAGTAGACTCTTATAAAACAATAAAATAAAATAAGCTTTTATAATACAGAATAATTAAGAACTGATTGTTCGGTTCATTTACTGTACGCTGCGGTTGCCTCTTTTCTTCATTACATTCTCCAAGTAAATGCAAAAGGCGTTTATATCTGTGATGTTAGAGGTAGTCAGGAAATAATAAGTTACGGAGTTGTTGGTGTGTTCATCAATAATAGGTTTCAGAGTATTTCTGAGATTGGAGTATTCAGGACATCGCCACAGCAGATGCTCCAAGTCTTCTTGTTACAATTCACAGTTGGTGCATATTTTGATCGTTTCTATTTTGTATCTTTGACGACGGATGCTGAGGTAAAGTGTATTCTTGTTCGCTAATCTTAGTTGACTGTTGCTTCTGTGTCTATTTATGTTCATATTTGTTAGAAGGTAGCTGTTGTAGGTATGAATTGCACTATATATGGTACTGTAGGAGGTTGTGTTGATATGGTCTAGGTCATCTTTAATCGGGTTTGCTTTTAATTTTGGCGCTATTTCTTTGAGTAATTTGAAATTTGGGTTTTGAGCTGTGATTTGGTCTGTTATTTCATACTTTAATAGAAAATATTTTAACTTCGTTACCCAGTTTTGCGAAGATATATTGTTCGGTTCTCAGTCCAGGAGGAGTAATTTCTGATACCATAATTTTGGGTACCTTGTCTCATCCATGCCGAGTAGTTTCATCCACCAGCCTGCGATTCTCTGTGCTGCCTGTGTTGAAATAGTGTAGTCATTAGTTTCTGTACGGATAAAACTGTGAGGTGTAGATTTGGGTAGATTTAAGATTGATTTATAATATTTGGAGGCTATTGTCTGAATTTGGTCAAAGTACCATAAGCCCCATAGTTCTGAGGAGTAGAGGAATATGGAATTGATAACTGTATGGAGAAGTGCTTTTTTAGTGTCCCAGGAGTCCGATTTAGTGTTGAACAATATCTTCTTCATCGCGGCTATTCGTTTTTCAATATACTTATTATTTTTTATGCTAGAAGATGCAAACAAATTCAAACGAGGTATTTTTGTGTTTATGCAATGTCAGAAGAACATGTATAAAAAAATAAAAAAATGATCAAAATAGGTCACCATTAGGTCACCATAGGTATACGCTGTTAATGGTCATTTTGACCAGAAGTAGTCATTACTGAATGGTGCCGTAGACTTTCTCCTTGCTCATGGCTCGTATATGCAATAAAAAAAGTTGACCCTGAATAACATTTCAAGGTCGATTTTGCGAGGGTCAATACGGGTTTTTTTTTCCGATCTCGCATTGGAGAATCATCTGGCCAACGGATGACCATTATTTTTATGAAACCCTCTACAGTGGTTTGGTTCTTATTTCACTTTCAGATATTACCAATAAATTATTTACAATTTAATAATTTAATGCATTAATACGTAATATTAGTTTTTCATCCTAATTAATTTTGAGTTTATATTTCAGTGCAATAAATGAAATTACCCGTGTAAATTTAAAAAATCCCCGTTCATAACTTACATGAAAGGAAGTTTTGAAATCAATAATTTCCCGCTTACTCACCTGCAACAAGAAGAAAAAAAATTGTAAGCGCTTTTGAGTTTATTTTATGAAAAAAATGAAAAAAAAAATTAAAACAGTTAAAACGAATCAAGGAGGATTTATTAAATATTACAATTATATATATATATATATATATATATATATATATATATATATATATATATATATATATGTACTTAAAGTCCCATAGGAAGCCTAGAAACCCCAGAGGAGCAGATATCCTCCCAGATTTCTGTTTCTTGACCAACCGGCATATAAAAATCCTGCGTATAGACAGTGCGTATAACACAGGTCTACAAAAATAATCTTTCTGAAATTTGATTTGATGATTTTGGTCAATCTCTATGCTCCTTGGCGTGCTGAAGCCGAACATGATGTCAGTCCCTCTCTATCACGTAAGGAAATTGTTCAATCTCAAGTAAGGGCAGAGGTACTACCATTAAAAGAAAACAGAATTGGCGAATAAGAGTTTTCATTTATTTCCATGATCTTTTAGTTATTTCAATGTTGTTTACTGTACAAAATACATAAATGTGTAGAAATAAAAGCTTCAGAATTAACAGAGGCATATTTAGTTATTATTTTTATGAAAACGTATTTTTTTCTCCTGAAAATTTCTCCGTGTTCGTTTCCGGCTGTAGGACTCTTCAGATGATTCACGCTGCAGCATCCAACAATAGTCAGCCATCATGTTTACGTTCCATTTGCCCTGATACCTACGTTCCATTTCCTGGATGTCCTGATGGAACCTTTCCCCTTGTTCTTCACTTACTTCCCCTAAGTTTTCCGGAAAATAGTCCACATGCGAATGTAAGAAGTGAACCTTCACACTCATGTTGCAACCTTGTAATTGAAATGCCTTCAACATGCGTTCTACGATATTTCTTTAGTTGGGATCCTTCACGTTACCAAGGAACTTCTCAACAACATCTTTAAAAGAATTCCAAGATTCCTTCTCCTTCTCATTCATGGTCTGAGTGAAATGTGGATCTGTGAAAAGTTTCCGAATATCTGGGCCTACAAAGATCCCCTCTTTTAGCTTTGCATCACTTAATCGTGGGAACTTGGAGCATAAGTACTTAAAACATTCACCTTCTTTATTGAGAGACTTTACGAATTGTTTTATCAGCCCTAGCTTTATGTGTAGAGGAGGTAGCAGGATTTTGTCAGAAGGAACCAAACTTCTCCTAATTACATTTTTTTGGCCTGGCGACAGAGCTCGTCGTGATGGCCAGTCTTTGTTGTTCCAATGGGAATTTCTGTCTCGGCTATCCCATAAACATAAAAAACAAGGGAACTTGGTGTACCCTGATTGCAGACCTAAGAGCGTAGTAAGTACTTTCAAGTCTCCACATATCAACCAGTTATGGTCATTATAATGAATTCGTTCGAGAACTAATGACAAATTTTCGTATGTTTCTTTTAAATGTACCGAATGGCCAACTGGAACTGAAGCATAAGTATTGCCATTGTGCAACAAAACAGCCTTTAGACTTCGCTTTGATGAGTCTATGAATAGACGCCAATGAATCGGGTCATATTGTATACCAAATTGACCCATCAGACCAAGAATGTCTTTGCAATAAATAAGATTCTCATCCAGAGCAAAGTAAGGAACAAAAACTGCTTCACGGTGTCGATACCATGAAAAAGAAGTGCCTGGCTGTAATAAATTTTTGTTTTTAAGACGGGAGCCAAGTAACTGAGCTGCATCTTTTGGAAGTCCAAGATCTCTCACTAAGTCGTTCAACTCCTGTTGAGAAATAAGCTGAGGTTCATCTTCTGAACTGCTTGCTTTGAACTCACTGTGTACTTCATCGCTCTCCGACATACAGTCTTCTCTATTAGCTTCCCTATCTAGACTGCCCAAGTCACGAGGGGGCTGAGGAACTGTCAATCCAGGACCGTGTGGTACCGGACGACTATCAGATTCCACATTAGGGTAGTTAATGAGCTTATGATTTTTGGAATTATAGCCTTGAACATGACAATTACAAAAGTAACAGTCATTAACGTGGTTTTTTTGCTCCCTCCACATCATTGGGATAGCAAATCCGAAAGATTTTAACTCTCCTTTGTACCATAAGCGAAGTTTTTCTACGCAGCTATGGCATACTTTGTGAGGAGCCCACACTTTATCTTGATCTCCTATTCTCAAGCCAAAATATGCATAATATACATTTTTGACAAAACCTGTTATATTTCGTTGGCATTTCTTAACTGTGTACTCACCACAGATAAAACAGAAGTAGTCTGGACTGGTAACACAACGACGACGAGACATTTTGTCTAAATGCACTTTCAAACCTTAAAATACGTTCTTAATCACTTTGACACAACTAAGAGACCTCAGTGAATGTGTTCACTTCAGTTGATACTACTGAACTGAGAGAATGAACAAAAATTTAGCTCCAAGTTCCTGATACAACAGGTTCAATCTCGTTTAGCTTCAGACGGTGACATCTGAGACCAAACAAGTACGTTCCTGTCTGAACAGGTCGTGCCTAGACACCCTCAGGCCTACAACATCTACTGAAGGAGTCATTGCCTACACCACCTAGTGAAAGATGTCTGTTTATAAAAAGATAAATCGTTTGGAAAAAAAAAAAAAACCTACTTCTTACCAAATTTATGTGTATAGCAGGTATATTATGTTCTATGGATTTGAAAAAAATCTGTACGTGATAGAGAAAAACGGACTTCATTCTCGGCCTCAGCACACCGAGAAACACAGAGATTAGCCAAAATCATCAAATCAAATTTTTGGTTGTAGACCTGTGTGTGTAATTCATTAGTGCGTATCCTAGAATATGCTGTTTTTGACCGACGAACAAGTTGTCCTTTCGAAAAAAAATTAAAATAGGTAAACTTCTTGAATTTATTTATCAGCTAGTAATGATTCGGCAGCAATGAGCTGTGCCTGCTTTTTTCATTTTGTTTTCTAAAAAAAAACTCTTGTGTTATCTTGAAAAATAACAAATTGTCTTTGCTAATTGCTAAATCATTCTACGAATTTTTTTATGCTTCTATACTAATGATCTTAGAGGTTAGCTCAGTGGTAGAGCACTGGACTAATAAGTTGGAGGACATGAATTCAAATCCCGAGCAAGCACTAAAGATTTTTTCTTAATGTGTCTTCGTTCATGGGTTGGATTCGGCCTCCCTGACCGTCCCTAGGCCAACCGAGCCTTTAATAAATTTATCAATGGGTACCTTGGGTGCTAATGACTGTAGCAGTCGAAGCGGCCAAGGAGAAAATCAGGCGGCCGGAGCATAGAACTGACCACACTATCTCCCTAGTGTGCCGTATGGTCATGAATCAGGTACCTCTATAGTATCTGCCCCTCAGGGCCCTCGTGGCCTGTTACGGAACTGATTTTTTTTTTTTACTTTACTAAAGATCTGCGTATAAGTAGTGCGTATACTATAATATGCTGATGTTATAAAAGGAACATGTTATTGTAGTTATGGTACGATTAGAAATGTTAGCGATAAAGGATAGATATAATCCCTAAAAGAGCCTAACTTTATGAACCATAACCGGTGAAATATTGATATGGGGATCCATACTGTCATGAATAACAGATATCGAAGGGGGAAGGGGGGTGGTTCTTCTACTTCATAACCACCGTAGCTAGGTATTCATGTTCAAATTCATGTCAGAATTATATCACGAGGGGTTATGGATACGAGGGGTTATGGATTAAAACATTATTCCTGAATTCGATCCATATGAATATAATCACTTCTATCAGAAAATATCACTTATTATGAGAATTATATACGAGGGGTTATAGATTAAAACATTATTCCTGAATTCGATCCATATGAATATAATCACTTCTATCAGAAAATATCACTTATTATGAGAATTATACGAGGGGTTATGGATTAAAACATTATTCCGAAATTCAATACACATGAATATAATCACTTCTATCAGAAAATATCACTTATTATGAGAACATAGAGCTTTCAGGAGCAACCTGTAAGAATTAGGAGAGCTGTAGTGTGTTGAGTGACTAGTAAACTTGCACCTACGTGGTCTTATGGAAATGGAATTCATATTTGTGTGTATTTGTCTGTTTCCAGCAGGCACAGTTTTTAATGAGCTTTCGTTCATAGTTTATACCATACAAAAGTTCAGTATGGTTGTGATGCAAAATCCGCCCATTAGAACATTGTTTATGCACGAAAAATGTCGTTGCGTTTGAGGTCTTACAGGTACATTTTCCATCCATAATTCAAAGTGAGTTCTCAAAGTGAGCACTAGTCAGGGAGCAACGTGGTGAAAACGTCATTGTCCATAAAATTAAAAAAAATGTGTATTCTATTGTTAATTGATTAAATTTAAATTATTACGACACTATATAATATAAAATTAACGCTACTATATAATTTTGTGCAGTTTATTATAGCACGTTTCCCGGCATGCTATAAGTTATTCAACAATTGATAAGTAATCAAAGTATAACGTTTCTTGAGACTGTGGCGCTAAGGACCAGTGTCAACAAACAGATAACCTGGAGATAACCCGGTGTCTACATGTACCATTGCCAGGAGTTTAAACAGTACAGGTTAAAATTCGTTGTCTATAATAAATGAACGTTAAAATTAAAAAAAAAAAAAAAAAAAAAAAAAAATGTTGACAAGATGTCATTCGGAAACACCCATTTTATTTAAGAGCATTATCAAGAAGTGCTCTGACTGGAGATGCTGATGGGTGAGGAGGCTGTGCAAGGGCTCTGGATATTATTACCTCGGATGGACCATCACCAGGTATAGCGTCAACTCTATGAGGGACAAAATCACAGTTTATTTGTATTAATTCAAGATCTGCCTTCATAGCTGGAATGAGCCACAAATACAAATAATATTATGAAATAGATACAATACGGTAACAGCTGCCTTGTTATCGTTCCAGCAACGCATGCTGCCTAGCCTTGTCTGCTCTAACCAACTAAAAATTCAAACTAAAAATATTAAAAATTCAAATATCTCTTTTTTCCTAAGGGGAAATCACATCCTAAAGGGAGTGTCCATGCAAAATTTCAATTTTTTCTGTCGATGATAGGTCAGTGAGTGAGTGAGTGAGTAAATATATAGTAGATTAACTAACTAAAATTTCGTTACAAATATTTTGTGTTTTAACTGCTGGAGGCGTTCGGGACGAAGGTGGGAGCGACGGGCTTGGCTAGTGTCTGCGAAAGTTTGGTTGCCCTCGGTTCAGCAAGCACATCTTCTATCATAGACCTCGCAGCCAGTCACCTGATGCGGGCCACTAAGGTAGAATTGGGGAACTCTACTCGACCTTGACTAGGTCCTCCTCCCGCCGGCGTCGGGCTTAGTCTCTGCTTTTGATGATACCGACAATGAGGCATGAATGACCCAATAGTGGTCGAATTGGCCTAAAAATTAAAGAGAACGTCTTTGTCAGCCCGCACCAATGCGGGCATGTAGCGGCGAAATGGCAAACGCCAGTCCTCTACCTAGCTATCTATAGATGATGAACTACATATAGATTTAATGAACTCATTGTTCTGGATTGTGCCAACGAAGTGCGTTTCCTCTCCGATGGAGAGGGAGAAAACACGTTAAAACATGTAATAAAAGAAAGATAGATTGAAAAACTGGATAAAAGACTATTTGTGGATCCCCGAGGAGAGAGATTTCACCGGGAGAGGATGACAGGAAAAGGCAGGTTGATTAATGAAAACGCCGGAAACAGGGATATAGGTACATTAAACCTATTGGGAAGAAGAGGATAGGGAAGGGATGTACCTGTAAATCATGGCCGACCAGGAGATGCTATCTGGAATCGTGCAAGGGTTCCCTCTAGGGACTCACTTATCAATGTAGTTTATACCTTCACCCACACATGTTCTTCTTACATCTTTCCAATCCTATTGGACGTTCTACAGGCCTATATCACGACAGTGCAAAAATATATATAAATATCATCGTTCTTGTTTCGTCTAATTTAAAATATGTGACTCGAGCAAATAATGTGGTCTATAAAAGGCGTAGGACCGACTGGTAATTGGTAGATTTGCAGGGACCAGGTTACTCCCAAATGCGGAATGGACATGCGAAAGAGTTGGTGTTAATGACTTTCGTATGCGAATTAACACAAAATATAAGTCATTTAAAAGTTCTGTTTCCTTCTTGGTCATTATTATGTATCACCCAAACGTAGTAGCCTCAATATGTAATGTCCTTTTATCTGGTTTGCAAAGTCATTATTTATGGCTATATGAAACCTTATTATATGTCTTCCAAAATTGCTTGGATGAAACGTTCGATAGGACATTGCCAATGTTAGGCGATCACTGCGTAATTGGCGATCTTGACCGGAAAGAAGATCTCGGCCTGATTGGCTATTTTAACGGGATTGAGGGTCTAAGCGGGATTGGCGATCTTGACCGGAAAGAAGTTCTTGGCCCGATTGGCTATTTTCACGGATAGAAGATCTCAGCGGGATTGGCGATCTTGACCAGAAAGAAGATCTCTCACCGATTGGTTATTTTAACGGGATAGAGGGTCTCAGCGGGATTGGCGATCTTGACCAGAAAAGCGATCTTCGTCCGATTGGCTATTTTAACGGGATAGAGGATCTCAGCGGGATTGACGATCTTGACCAGAAAAGCGATCTCCGTCCGATTGGCTATTTTAACGGGATAGAGGATCTCAGCGGGATTGGCGATCTTGACCAGAAAGAAGATCTCTCTCCGATTGGTTATTTTAACGGGATAGAGGATCTCAGCGGGATTGGCGATCTTGACCAGAAAAGCGATCTCCGTCCGATTGGCTATTTTAACGGGATAGAGGATCTCAGCGGGATTGGCGATCCTGACCGGAAAGTGATCCCAGCCTGATGGAGGATCATATCGCGATCTAAGCGTATTTGCAATCGTAACGGGATATACTGTCTCGGTGTGGTTGGCGGCCTAGACAGGTCTCAACCTGATAGGTGATATGAACGGGATAGAGGATCTCAGCGGGATTGGCGATCTTGACTGGAAAGAAGATCTCCACCTGATTGGCTATTTTAACGGGATAGATGGTCTCAGCGGGATTGGCAATCTTAGCGGGATTGGCGATCTTGACCGCCAAGTGATCTCATCCTGGTGGAGGATCTTAACGGGACCTCAGCGTATAGAAAATCTTAACAAGATATACTGTCACAGTGTGGTTGGCGATCAGAACGGAATAGACAGGTCTCAACCTGATAGGCGATATTAACGGGATAGAGGGTCTGAGCCTGATGCAGGATCTTACAGGGTCTCAGCGTGATTGGCGATCGTTAATAGAACGACAATCTTATTTTGGTTGCCGCTCTTGATCGGAAAAAAGATCCCTGTCCGGTGATATTAATGGGGTAGGGCGTATTAGCTTGATTGGCGTTCTTGATTTGGCAGTTTTTGCTATTCGGTCATTCTTAAATTTATCAAACGATTCCCGTTTTCTCTTTTCAGTTTATATGAAAAGAAGAAATTTCAATGTTAGGTTTCTATGCCCAAAAAATAGAACCACATTCCCCGGTGTCTTTCCGATATTGTTCTGCAATCATATGATGTCAATACTAAATGTCAAAATTAATATATGTTTCTATCACCATAAGCTGTCGTTACCAAAAGCTGCCATTACCATATGCTGTTATCACCATAAGGTGTCATAACCCAGTTCTTTCATAAATATACGGTTCCCAAGAACCCCCCTAAATGGAATGTACCATAACCGAGCGATACACGCATCATATGCACACACGACCTTCCTCATGTAACGCGCATCAGAGGAGTTATGACGCATCGAGTTGAGAATCATCAATCTAATAAGGACTTCTCTATGCCATTTTATGAGGAATTAAGTCGGATATTCTTGGCTTTTATCGCGACAGGAGACCGTAAAAACCCCTCCAAGACATTAAAGGCAGACATTAAATTCTCGACATTCCTCCAAGTAACCTTAAACCTATCTCATATTTTCCATTCTATAATTTTTTTTTTTTCAGTAGTCTTGTTAACTAAAAATGTCCCAATCCAATATGGCTCAAAATAACAAACAAAATTCAAAACGTACAGACATAGCGTGGTGTATAAGTTCAGGGCTGGCCTAGCGAGCATGATTGATTGTGATTCATTGGTTTTTTACATAGAGTACTTTTGGGTACCCCCGCATTCGTCTATAGTCCGGCCGCAAACAAAGAACAAGGTAGTGCGTATGCGGTGCACCCAGCCCATGCGTGGCCAAGCCCCTCTCCAGCCACGCCCCTTCTTGTTCTTTTCTTTGCGGGCGGACTATAGCTACTTAACCAAATACTCGCATGTTTAGTTTTCGTCCCACACAAATTACACCTTGTAGGTGCCCTGTGAGTCAAACTAAAATTTATACTAAAGAAAACGTTAATTGAATTGTATTTAAAGACTTTTAGCTTCGCTTTGAACTGTTCAATTGATTTGTTTTTCCTCAGTTTTTTTTATATTGTTGTTTTTGTAATTGCTGTTAGCAGTAAAACGATTTTCCTCGTTAAATAAGATACGTAAAATGAGAAACAATTTTTGGTTGTTTGTAATAAAGCTTTCCGAACGGAAGTCGAAGAGGCCGAGTGAGTTATTTCTGCTAAGTAAGTTTTTCGTTCCGTAATGGCGCCTTTGTTGCCTCTATTTGACTCAGTTTTTAATTAGTTGTTTGTTGTTTTTTCTGTGCATTTAACAGTAGAATGAAATTTGTAATGTAAGTAAAAAAGAATCTTCTTCAAAGTGACCTCCAAATGCACCTCCCTGTATTTGAGCTGAATTACTAACAGCTGATTAGAGGCCGCCATATCACCCTCCATTGGGCTCGGACTAAATTCTCATCAGCTGATTAGAGGCCGCCATAACACCGCCCATTAGTCTGATAGACCGGGCGGATCAGCTGATTAGGACATAAGCCCGTGGAAAATGGAAAAATAATATCCGCTGTACAGCCGATGATAGAAGAAATGGGTTTGCCGTGTCGCCGATTAAGGCGAGCTCGGGGTGTGATTATACTGTTTTTGCATCTCTGATTTCCCTACAGCTTTACCGTCCCACTCCCCTACCCCGTGCCCCTGCTTTACACATACAGAACAAAACCATTAGCTTCTGCTGTCGTCCATTAGGCCGGCTTTCCATTTCGCTTTTCTTTCTCTTTGTCTAATAATCTGAATTTTCCATTTTCCGCTATCATACTCCGTCATAACATTACCCTGACCCTTGACTCAGACATTTTTACTTTTCTTTTTTTTTATTAGCATAAATCCCGTAAATAAGAAATATGGTTCACAAATTACACAGAATATATACACACTTGGACGAAAAAACCAGCGGACCATGAATTAGTTCATTATTTTGCCGACACACCTACTAGACTAGCAAACAATATATTGCACTAGTCAATCTGCGACTAGGTGAGACTCGAACCTACATCTCCCTCACAAGAATCCAGTTTGCTAGCTACTAGACAATGAGGAGCCCGTACTTTCCTATGTTATCTATTTTAATATATCACACTAGTATTTCAAAAGTGACACAACTCAACTGGAAATGTGTCACTCTTGCCTATGTAGGGGGAATAGCATTAAGACAGGAAGAGTGATACAGGCGCCCTCTGGTGTAGAAGCTCTGAAGCCCAGATATTTACCATGTCTTTCATAGTAATAACTGAAAAACACCAATTTTTGAGTTGTGTCACTTTAGAAATACTAGTGCGATATATTAAAATAGATAACATAGAAAAGTGCGGGTTTCTCATTGTCTAGTGGCTAGGATTCTCATGAGAGAGATGTAGGTTCGAGTCTCACCTCTGGCTGTTTGACTCTTTTCAGTGGTAGGCTCGCTGAGGAAAATCCCCGCTACACCATTGATGTTTCAAAAGGGTGACAAACTAACCCGGCACTAATGGTCTTGAATGTGACGTAAAAAAGAATTACATACATTGTCTCCCAGATTAAAATAACTATAATAATTTTTGTTTTGCTGCAAAATAGGGTTGACTTTTGTTTTCTTTTTGCTGACGATTGAGCTGAATGAACAAAATAAAAAATAAAAATGTTTGAATCAAAGCCCATTATGTTATTACGGATTCAGAGAACGGAAAACGGCAAACTGAGATATAATTTTTTCTAAAACAGGAGCTAGTCATACTTCACGTACTATCTTGTGGTGAGCTAGGGAAACTACTAGACTGACAATAAAAAGCCCCTAGGTAGAGCTAAAAATCAATTTGATAACAAAGCATCGTTGCAGCCCGCACCAGTGCGGGATCAGCGGGGAGAGAGCATCATTGTCAGTCCACACCAGTGTGGGAGTTGCGATGGTAGAGCGTCTTGGTTAGCCCGCACCAGCGCGATAGTAGCGGGAGTAGAGCGTCTCTGTCACACCGCACCAGTAGCCTGGGTAGAACGCCCACACCAGGACGCCAGTAGCGTGGGTAAAGCCTCTTTGTCATGGTCAGCCTGCACCGGTGCGGGAGTGGCGTAGATAGAGCGTCTTAGTCAGCCCGCACCGTGCGGGAGTGGCGTAGATAGAGCGTCTTACTCAGCCCGCACCGGTGCGGGCGTGGCGTAGAAGGGGAGTCATGGTCAGCCCGCACCGGTGCGGGAGTGGCGTAGATAGAGCGTCTTAGTCAGCCCGCACCGGTGCGGGAGCGGTGTAGATAGAGCGTCATTGTCATCCCGCACCAGTGCGGGAGTGGCGTTGATAAAATGCCATTCTCAGCCCGCACCAGTGCGGGAGTGGCGTTGATAAAAAGCCATTCTCAGCCGCACCTGTGCGGGAGCCGCGTAGGGGGAGCATCATTGTCAGCCCGAACCAGTATAAAAGCGGTGTTGAATGGATTAAAACGTCAAAAGTGTTGGCCAATTGCTTAGAAATTGAGTAAAACCCCTATTTTTGGCCATAAAGAAGATGTATTATCCAGTAGGCCTTTACACAATCAAGAAGATGATGAATGAGGATAATGTCCGATGGACTTTTGACGTAATAAAGCTGCCAATTAGAGTAAAGAACAATTCATAAATTGGTTTATTAACTTTTTCTATTATTATATTTCCCACACGTGAGGCAGAAAGGCCATTTATTTTCCGGCCCCTACCGTGAGAAAACCCCATGAAATTTTAACCTCAACTCCCTCCCCTATTCATCAATACTAAAAGGATTGGGTTCTCCCTCTTTTTTCACTCCTGTTTTCCACCAAGATGGCGATTTAGAAAATTTATAAACCCCACTATTTCGGCTTCCTACTCTAACTCTAATTCATATGGAATGGGGCTTTGTACAAGAAGATGGTATATTTCTTCTATTTTATTTGAATAATATAAGTTAATTTTGCAATTCACTGGTAAATTATCGTCTAGCATCAGTCCGCTTTTTGAGGTTGTACTCATGAATGAATGGTTGAAAATGTCAAACACATCAAGCCAACTTAGCATATACCCAAAATTACACATGTTATAATTTGTATATATTTCACTGTTAGCACAATACTACGAGAGTGTTTGCAAACGATTGAATGAGTCCGTTAGGGTGCACCTACATTGGTCCCGAATCGATCCGATAGCCACCGACTGTCGGAAGAAAAAGAAACACAAGCGTCTCAATGGAGGTGCCTACATTGGTCCCGACACGAACCGATTCGATAAATACCGATTCTCAGCCGTTGAAACTGGTTTGTTTCTAAACCGATTTTGGACGACCGACGCAGTATGGCGCTAAGCGACATATTGTTTTTCAAAAAAAGTGTACAGCCTTTACATCTTAACCAATTTCAATGCACTTTTTTTTGTAAATGAAAGCTAATAAAATTTAGAACAACTTTGTCTAGTAATATTTTTGTTTTTTTGTTTCCATTGTTTATTAAATTACTTGGAAAGATGTTTATAACTATCTGTTTTATAAAAAAAAAAAAAATCAGTCCCGTAACAGGCCACAAGGGCCCAGAGGGGCAGATACTGTAGAGGTAT
This sequence comes from Gonocerus acuteangulatus, assembly GCA_946811695.1. Taxonomy (NCBI): domain Eukaryota; kingdom Metazoa; phylum Arthropoda; class Insecta; order Hemiptera; family Coreidae; genus Gonocerus; species Gonocerus acuteangulatus. The sequence continues at coordinate 8,203,005 of OX328127.1, read as the reverse complement.
CTGATTCTTGACCGTACGGCACACTAGGGAGATAGTGTGGTCAACACTATGCTCCGGCCGCCTGATATTCCCCTTGGCTGCTTCGACTGCTAGAGTCATTAGCACCCAAGGTACCCATTATTAATTAAATTAATTAAAGGATGGGTGAGCCTAGGGACGATCTGGGACCCCAAATCCAACCCTCGAACGGCAGCATTAGAAGAAAAAATCTTTAGTGCGCGCTCGGGTTTTGAACCTGGACTTCCAGTTCATTATTCGAGTGCTCTACCACTGAGCTAACCACGCCCCCTTTATTTTCATACAAAAATAGCTAGAAGGTTATATCCTTTTTATAACCTTCTAGGTATTTTTGTCATAAATTGTTTTAAAATATGAATACTAATGCTTCTCTTATCGTATTAGTGTAACACTTACAAATTAACTGTCAATTCAACAATTCGTTCATGTCGTGTGGAATATTTAGTTTGTGTCGTTTTGTGCACTCCGTAAGTAGGTGTTTTACGGTAAAGTCTCTATTGTATATATTACAGGTTGGTTAAGTCCTGTCATGAGATATTCATGTGTTTGTGTCGTCTTGTGCACTCCGTAAGTAGGTGTTTTACGGTAAAGTCTCTATTGTATATATTACAGGTTGGTTAAGTCCTGTCATGAGATATCCATGTGTTTGTGTCGTCTTGTGCACTCCGTAAGTAGGTGTTTTACGGTAAAGTCTGTATTGTATGTATTACAGGTTGGTTAAGTCCTGTCATGAGATATTCATGTGTTTGTGTCGTCTTGTGCACTCCGTAAGTAGGTGTTTTACGGTAAAGTCTGTATTGTATATATTACAGGTTGGTTAAGTCCTGTCATGAGATATCCATGTGTTTGTGTCGTCTTGTGCACTCCGTAAGTAGGTGTTTTACGGTAAAGTCTGTATTGTATGTATTACAGGTTGGTTAAGTCCTGTCATGAGATATTCATGTGTTTGTGTCGTCTTGTGCACTCCGTAAGTAGGTGTTTTACGGTAAAGTCTGTATTGTATATATTACAGGTTGGTTAAGTCCTGTCATGAGATATCCATGTGTTTGTGTCGACTTGTGCACTCCGTAAGTAGGTGTTTTACGGTAAAGTCGGTATTGTATATATTACAGGTTGGTTAAGTCCTCTCATGAGATATTCATGTGTTTGTGTCGTCTTGTGCACTCCGTAAGTAGGTGTTTTACGGTAAAGTCTGTATTGTATATATTACAGGTTGGTTAAGTCCTGTCATGAGATATCCATGTGTTTGTGTCGTCTTGTGCACTCCGTAAGTAGGTGTTTTACGGTAAAGTCTGTATTGTATGTATTACAGGTTGGTTAAGTCCTGTCATGAGATATTCATGTGTTTGTCTTTTGTGGCCAGTTCGGAGTCGAGCAAGTACAAGTTATTTAAGAAAACATACAAAAATGTCAAACCTGGTCATTTAAGATTCTATTTTTGTTTTGATTCCACAATACCCAACCTAACCAAATTATATGGCGTTAAAAATGGATTCATTTGATTTTCCACTTAAAATTACCTATGAGAAAAAGTACATGGAGTTTCACATTTTTAGTACTAGCTAATAGGCTAAAAGTGGTAGGGATTTTTCATATCCTCTGTATCATATGCTAGCATACAACCTTGTAGGGAAATATGTCGGATTTATGAATGCCGTGTAGACCTCGTGTACTCATTATTACACTTGAAGGCCCAAAATTCATTTCTCCATGATGAGATTAAGGGAACATCAAGCTTTACCCTACCGTCATCTCGGAATCTTATTAAAATGAAGGAGAATAGGTTATTCCCCCGGCCGAATCTAACAACCTCTCTCTCATCCAGTCAATTCCCTCGGGATATCTTATGGGGAAATACTTTAATTATTATTTTACTTGGACTAGCTGAATACCCGTGCTTCACCACGGCCGTTAAGTATTTTTTATATTGAGTTAAATAAGATATGATCAAAATTAACGCTACTACATAATTTTGTACAGCTTATTATTGCACGGACTTTAAAGTTACCCAGGAAACACCATGTGGAGGTAACCGTGCTTGTTTCTGTTGGAGAGTAAAAAAAACAAAAAAAAAAAACAACAGAAAATTAGTTTTGAAAAGTATTTCTATCAATTTTTCTGGTAAATGGCTACAGAACTCGCTTAAAAAATGGTTTCATTCGTATTCCTACGTTAAGGAATCTTTCGCACAAATTTTGCTCCAAAAACCATGTTCCAGTAAACGGATTCAACTGGTTAATGAACTTGACCTTTTAAATCAGAAGAAAGATTTTTGTACCAAATGTTATCAAAATCGAACCATTTTAGCCGATGAGGAACTTCTTAATAATTCAAACCCCCCTAAATGTACTTAAACATTTAAATATCAAAAAAACCTTTCTTAGCGAGTGTTTACACTTTAAACGTATTGTTCGTGCAAAATTTCAAATTTTTGAACCGGGCGTAAACTCTATGAGGGACAAAATCACATTTTATTTCTAGTAATTCAAGGTCTGCCATCATAGTGGAAAATAACCTCAATTAGAAATAATACTATGAAATAGATAATGTAAGGTAACAGCCGTTCTTTATCGTCCTAGCAACGCAGGCTGCCTAGGCTTGCCTTCTCTAACCAACTCAAACTTTAAACCCCCCTAAAAATACTTAAAAATTTGAATATCAAAAAATCCTTTCTTAGTGAGTGCCTACGTTATATAGGGAGTGTCCATGCAAAAATTCAACATTTTCTGTCGAGTGGTTTGGGCTGGGGGATGATAGGTCAGTGAGTGGTATTTGACAAATATATAGTAGATGTGAATTTTCCATGTGACATGACGATGCTTTTCCGCAAATTAGTTACGAATCTTCGACGTGAGATGACATTTCGAAGGATGATGTTTTCGCTAAATAGAATGGCGAATCTTCGAAGTGACTTGACATTTTGAATGGTCAAATTAGAGGTGTATCATCGATGTGAGGTGACATTTCGAAGGATGATGTTTTCGCTAAATTGAATGGCGAATCTTCGAAGTGACTTGACATTTTGAATGGTCAAATTAGAGGTGTATCATCGATGTGAGGTGACATTTCGAAGGATGATGTTTTCGCTAAATTGAATGGCGAATCTTCGAAGTGACTTGACATTTTGAATGGTCAAATTAGAGGTGTATCATCGACGTGAGGTGACATTTGAAGGATGACACTTTGTAAGTAAGATTAGCATCTTTGAGTGAGTTGACATTTTGAAGGATGATATTTTCACGGAAATTTTAGGCGCATCTTCGAGTGAGATGACATCTTGAATGATGATGTTTACGCTAAAATTAAAGACGCATCCTAGAGTGAGATACCACTTTGAAGGATGATGTTTTCACTCAAATTGAAAGCGCATCATCGAGTGAAATGACATTTTAAATGATGGTGTTTTTGTTCAAATTAGAGGCAAATCATCGATGAGAGGTGGCATTTTAAAGGATGAGGATTCGCCCCTAAGAAAATTAGCTCCTTCAAGTAATGATGACCTTTTTCCTCAAGTCACAAGCCTATCATCGATGAAAGGTGAAATTTTGAAGGATGATGTCAAATTGAAGGCGCATCATCGATGTATGTTGACATTTGGTTTTCGCTCAAATAGAAGGAGCATCTTCGAGTGAAATGCCATTTTTAAGGATGATGTTTTCACTCAAATTGAAGGCGCATTTTTGAGTCTGATGACATTTCGAAGGACTGCGTTTTTGCTCAAATAGAGGTGCATCATCGATGTGAGGTGGCATTTTAAAGGATAATGATTTTCCCCTAATAAAATTAGCACCTTCAAGTAAGATGATATCTTCATAGATGATCTTTTTTCTCAAGTCACAGGTCTATCATCCATGTAAGATGAAAATTTGAAGGAACATGTCAAATTGAAGGCTCATCATCGATTTAAGTTGACATTTTGAAGGATGGTGTTTTCACTCAAATGGAAGGCATATCTTCTAGTGAAATGAATTTTTTTCTTGATTATTAGTTCGTGAAATGATTGTTACTCTATTAAATTATAAAAACAGTAGCCCGATTAATGTGTGTTGAACTTCGTTTAATGCGAACCAGGCGGTGAACACAGGCATGTCTGTTGATGAAAAGGCCCAAAAGGTACAAACCGTCTCAATGGAAATAAAATTTTCTAAAGGCCGAATCCTAGGGGGGGTTCTGAATAGTTTCCGGGAAGGGGGGGGGGTGAAATTCGCAATCAGGCTTTTGATGGGGGACCTATCCACTACCCCCCGCCCAACCTCTGGTTGTAAGCCTCTCTTTGAATTAACCAGCCTTTGGGGAAAAAACAAAACATCTTTTCCTTCTACAATTAATAGATACATTACTGAGGCTAGTTTTCATAGCTAAAATGACGTACAAGTCAAAGAGAAAAGTATAAAGCAGATTAATTAAGGAGAAATCGTTGAACGTTAAGATTGGTCAAGATAGTCAAAAATTAGTCATAATATTTACTCAAACTACATTTTTGCATTCAAGTCACGCAGTAACAAAAAAGAGAACTCAAAATACCAGAACAATTTTTACACATAAGTGAAATATGTACTCAATAACTCCATAAAAATGCTGTTGGGGATGGACAAGGCCGAGAGAGTAACGAGAATAATACGCCTGAATAGCTCACACGGCCAAAAACGTTATTCAAACACCCTCTAGTGACAGGTAGCAATACTAGAAGTGTGCTACGGTGACGCTAGATAGCTCTAAAGTCGAGCAATGAGAAGAGAAAAACGATAAGAAATACGAGGAGCTCTCGACTGCTGGAGAAGTCAAAGGTATGTTTGTTTCGTCTTTCCTCCGACTTGCACAGAAGTCAACGGTACACAGGGCCCAGCCGCTCTCGACTGCTGGATCAGTCAAAGGCAGAGAAAGGGTTAACCCTTTTAGGGTGGTCCTAGGGATGGCCCGGAACTTCTAATTCAAGGGTTGAATTGGGAGATTATTCATAAAGAATGATATAAGTTTGGATAAACTTTTTAAAATAGCGTCAATTTTACCTCGCGTGGTCCCAATGAGCTCATAACTGAAGACTATGCATCTCTCTGTATATATATATATATATATATATATATATATATATATATACATATATTTACAAATATTTTAGCGTTGATCAACCAGGATGATGACGGTACTCCATATAACAGAAAAATTGAAACGCCACCACTTACTATACTATATATATATATATATATATATATATATATATATATATATATATATATATAATATATATATATATATATATATAAATATATATGCATTGTGTTGTATAATAGATAAATATGAAAGTTTTGTTAAGAATTTGCCGGAAACAAATAATAAGTTAGTTTTTTTCAATTTCCAGACATATCTTGAGAAGTAATTAAGAGGGATAAAGTTTTATGATAATCCATTAGCTTTAAGTTGAATGATGAATGATCTTTTTAAGACAGATAACTTTAAGGAGACTTGAATAATTGTTAAAGTTCCCAAATTAATTTATTTCGCCGTTGTATATCTTAGAATTCAAGATCCTCTTTCAGCGGCTGCTTTCCGTTTTAGGCTTTATTGTAAATATCTCGATCTGGAAAATTTAATTATATTTTAAAATATTGTGCTTTTGAAAGACAGGTGGAAGGAAAAAACAAATTTGGTAATTATGACGGTGAGATGGTTACGATACTGAACTAGAGAAATGAACATAAAGCAGGAATCATGGTACAGATAAGAACATGAGATGGATGGTACATCTCATATGATAATATGATACTCTCAATAAAATGAGATAAATGGTTCATATATAACTATCAAATATGAGGTAATGGGTAATACAAGAACATGAGGGAAACTTTGTAAACATGGATATCATATAATATTAAAATCCAACGTGCCAACGGCCATAGCCACGTTGAATACACCGGTTCCCGTAGATCACCGAAGTTAAGCAACGTCGGGCGTGGTCAGTACCTGAATGGGTGACCGACCACGTGCTGTTGGCATTATAAAGGGTGGCAACCTATAGATAGCCCGGCGCTAATGGCCAAGTTGTAGATGCGCCGTAAAAAAAAAAAAAAAAATAAAAAAAATAAATATTAAAATTGGGAATATGAGATGAATAGGACTCAGAAGGGGAGTATACAGCGATGGGGTCACCGATTTGAATTTTTTTCTGGTGATTCTATGAAAAATAGTCGACACGCGCCTTTAGGAGCCGAGAAATAAAATAAAATAGGTTGAAAGTGCTTTATTTTTTATATCGAGTTTAGAAAATGATATCGACATGATTCTTTCACCAATTCATTCGTTTTATAGAGTAAATTAAAAGAAAAATATAATCGTTAAAAAATAATTTATATTTCCTGAAATATATTCAAAAATATGTTTTCGTTTTCAGGTAAACTATTATTATACATTTTTTTACACCAAAAATAATAGCAGATTTAAAATCAGCACCCCAAGAAACCATAATATGCTGAATATCATTGAAAACAAAAAATAATGATTTTTCGTAGTCTAGAAGAGGCTAAAAATTTGTCAGCGAAAAAAGTAATGTGACGTTTTGGAATTCAATATCTCCCCTTGAGGTAATCCGATTTTTAAGTAATTGAAATCATTCGAAAGAAGAAAGACTCCTTTTTCTAACCATATAAATGATTATTGTATTATCTCAAAAAGGTACTTGCGAAAAATGGTTCTCAAAATAAAAATAAAATGTAAACTTTTTTGCATATAACGTCAATTCCAGATCACGTAGAAACACCCCAATTGGACGGGAATGTGTCTCATTAGGGCCTTTATCGACCCTCCAAGTTTGGTTTGAATCGGGTAAATATTCTTTGAAATATGGCCGGATTCTTGAATCTTTAACAACATTTTAAGGGCCCCCCCCTAAGCGAAATTTAAAATACATTTTTTTTTTTTTTTTTGTAATATTCCCAAAATGTGAATTTAGGGGTTTTTCAATGTGCTAAAAACGAATCTGACATCCGTTTTTTAAATCAAAAATTGTTTTACATACTCGACTCTATAGAAGTCATTATTGTGCCCAATTATTCCTTATACCTACATTTAAAAAGTTATCGATTATAAAACAATTTTTGATTTAAAAACTTTTTCGCTTACAAATTTTTTAGCCTCTTCTAGACTAGGAAAAATCATTATTTTTTGTTTTCAATGATATTCAGTATATTATGGTTTCTTGGGGTGCTGATTTTAAATACGCTATTATTTTTGGTGTAAAAAATGTATAATACTAGTTTACCTGTAAACGAAAGCATATTTTTTAATATATTTGAGGAAATATAAATTATTTTTTAACGATTTTATTTTTTCTTTTAATCTACTCTATAAAACAGATGAATTGTTGAAAGAATCAAGTCGATATCATTTTTTAAACTCGATATAAAAAAATAAAGCACTTTCAACCTATTTTATTTTATTCCTCGGCTCCTAAGGCGCATTGGACGGAACGCTCGGACACGTGTCGACTATTTTTCGATGTAGAATCACCAGAAAAAAAATTGGTCCAAATCGGTGACCCCCAATCGCTGTATACTCCCCTTGTCAGACGAACCAGGTAATGCTAAATGTTAGATATAAACATTTGAGGTAAATAGTTAATACAAAATAATTTGATAAACGTTGTAAAGAAAGATATAGGTTAAATGATATAGGTTAAATGATACAAAATAAGAACTCGTATGATTGTTAATCATAATTTAATTTAAATTTTAACGTCCATTTATTATTAACTACGAATTTTAGGACGGGTTATCTATAGGTTACCACCCTTTTCTAGCCAGGATAGGGGTGATGCCTTTTCTTTTTTCGAAAGAAAAAGCCACCACCCCTAGTGGGAATCGAACCCACGACTTTTGGCACGGAGCGTTAAGAGCTCACGCCTTAACCCTCACGGCTACCGGGTCTCCAGGTCATTTTGTTAATCATAACAAAATGAGGTAATATCGTCGCTACAAATGCAAAGTATCGAATATGAAAATCACCACTTTTCAGAGTGGAAAAGCATTTATTCATAACTTTTTTTTTGGACAGCCAAATATTCGGCAGATTTGACATTTTGACAGTAAAATACATTCCCTTTCATAGAGTGATCTAAGATTCAAGAATTTGCCGTAAATAAGTCCAGCAGAAATTAGTAAAGATTGACAATGAAAGATGCATTTTTTTCACATTCGTTACTTTACTTTTGTATCGACGATATGAAATGAGTTATTAAAATAAGAAAATACAAAAAATTAACGCAAACATGAATGCTATGGAAATTATTATATCCCCCCCCCCCATTATCCACTAATTATGAGGACAGCGCAACGCGTTGCCTCCATTGCGAATTAATAATTATTTTGGATAAATCATATTTTTAATTTAATTAAATTAATTGTAACGTTTATTCATACACAACATATAATATTGGCACAATTAAGTGAACGCTACATTTAATGTCTTTATATTTGTAGCTTACACTAGGACACAAAAACGTAATGGCCAAATGACATTAAAAGAATTATAACTCCTGGACGAAGAACTTATCCGAACTGACTACCAAAATGAATAAGAGTTATACAGGCATAGAACAATGAAACCAGCTTGACATAATAATACTTCAACTGTAAATAATATAATATATAATAAGTCTACTGGACTTATTACCACAAAGATACATATCTATCATTGATCTCTATATGTTTTGTCGCCTATAAACCGAAGACATTGATAAATATAAAATCTTAGCACGGGAACATTTGTAGGAAAGGACCCTTTTGACTACCACCCGTAGTGATATATATATATATATATATAGTATATACATATATATATAAACTGATTAATCCTTTATGTGGACTCTGCCCATGTCCCTTTATTTTTTTCCACTGTTGTTCCCTCTGGCCCCCACCCATCCTTACGCCTCCAATTCTTCCTATCTCCTTCCCTCTCCAATTCCCGTACTCAAACCTTCTCCTATCTGCCCCTGTCTCAGAAACGGAACTGTTCTTCTCCTCCTCGATAGGTATGCCACGTTCTCTGTGTTTTCCTAATGTACCAATATGTGTATATAAATACTTTTATGTGTCCGAATAATTGGCATAAATAAAAATCATTTTACTAAAAATAAATGCAGTTTTATTCAACACATGACAAAACCCCGATTATCTTCTTAACAAATTCGTGCCCGTCGTCGTGGCATATGCGTCAGGTAAATGTGTTCTGCGGGGCCATGCTTCGTTGCATATGCGTCAGCACATAGCTTGCCTATCTTTCTATCCCCGCTACTCCGTCCTTTGTCCTATACCCTTCTAATTTGATTTGGGGCCTCATGACGTATTCTCGGTTAGGTTTGAGGGTCTGGTATCGTATGATACTGAATCCGCCCAAAAACTTCCCTCAGCGGGCCCCCCTGTCGTGGCGTATTTGACACTTAACTAAATTGTAATTAATCCACTAAGGGTACATCATTTCAAAAGTTCCTTTACTTATTTTTTATATGTTTGCAAACATAACTATGCAAAATGAAGACTTTGGCCCGATGGAAATTATTTTCGAAGCCTTTGGTCCTGAAAGTGTTAATCATCTTAACGGTTCACTATCTCCTCACAATTATTTAAATTATTTTTAAGTGTCTATGTTTTTTTCTCTCTTTTCCGAAGAATTAGTAGTTGTAAACCTTAATGTGCTTACCAATACACCTATAAAGGAGTGACTGTGTAATCTATTTTCCCTCCTGTTTGTGATAACAACACCCTAAAGGAATTACACCCAATAAGAGAGAGAGAGAGAGAGTGTTGCTTTGATGTCGCGAGAACTGGGTAATGGTAAATATGAACCAGCTGGAATTAGAGACACCGCCTCATGGAAAT
>OX328127.1:8044300-8192918 GCA_946811695.1 Gonocerus acuteangulatus | reverse complement strand
CGATCTCATAACCGGGTTTCCTCCCTAAAAAAAATCACCCCAGATGGGCAGATACTGTAAAGGTATCTGATTCTTGGCCATGCAGCACACTAGGGAGATAGTGTGGTCAGTAATATACTCTGGTCACCTGATTTTTCCGTTTGCAGATATTCATTAATTAATTAAAGGCTGGGTAAGTCTACGGACGATATGGGACCCCAAATCCAATCCTCGAATGTTCCTCCCTATGGATCATTAATAAATAAATACAGTGGAACATGGATAATTCGAACTTCGATAATTCGAAATCGTCTTTAATTCGAATATTTCTCCCGGTCCCTAGAATTTAGGGCATAAACAATGAAAAAAAATCTTGGTTAATTCGAATAAAATTTTGGATAATTCGAAGTTTTTACGAGTCTGTACCTCCAATGGGAAGTGGACAGAGAGGCCGTCGATCTTAAATCTTGTCAAAATATTCTCCCCTCCGGTAAGGCGGATATTAAGAAACGGATGTATCTTTTCCTGTAGAAGAAGCGGGGCGGTCTCATAGTCTAGTTCTTGGACTCTAGGAGTTCTGCAAAGTGGTGGTCGCGCTTCCTCTCTTCCAGGGGTTGTTATAGTTCCATCGTGTCCTTTTATCCTAGAATTCCCTTCCACCATTCTTCCGATCTTCATTTTGTATTAAGATATAAGTTAATCAGTGCCTAGATCTGCTGTATTGTTTGTACCTTGAATTTCCGGTGTCAGGGGAGTTCTGTGTAAGATGTCGAAGCCTAGAAGTTATAAAACTTTAACGTTATCAGAGAACATTGCGATTAAAGAAGTCGAAAAAGAAATAAAGAAAAAATCTGAAATTGCCAAGGAGTTTGGAATTCCTCCTAACACTTTATCAAAAAATTCTTCTTCTTGAAAATGACTTTTTTTTCACAATAATAGACTTTTATTTTCACTTTTCTGATCAATTATTTATTAATTATGTACGTAATCATCAATTTATGATATGTTTGTTTTTCTTTGAATAAAATGCATTTTTTTCAAATTAAAAAATGTGAAAATATTAAGTTCGATTTTTAACCCTTAATTTTCAAACTTGTTTAATTCGAAGTTTGGATAATTCGAACTTTTTTATCGGTAACTAGGGGTTCGAATTATCCAAGTTCTACCGTATATACATTTTTATGTGTGTTTTTCTTTATTTTTTTATATGGTTCTATGCAAACATAATTTTTTCGAAAGGAAAAATTATGTTTGCATATACCTCAAATGAAATATTAGAAACACAACACTCTCCAAAACGGCGGTTATGACCAAGCAGTATTCTGTCCTTAAACACCCAAACCGGCGGTTATGACCAAGCAGTATTCTGTCCTTAAACACCCAAACCGGCGGTTATGACCAAGCAGTATTCTGTCCTTAAACACCCAAACCGGCGGTTATGACCAAGCAGTATTCTGTCCTTAAACACCCAAACCGGCGGTTATGACCAAGCAGTATTCTGTCATTAAACACCCAAACCGGCGGTTATGACCAAGCAGTATTCTGTCCTTAAACACCCAAACCGGCGGTTATGACCAAGCAGTATTCTGTCCTTAAACACCCAAACCGGCGGTTATGACCAAGCAGTATTCTGTCATTAAACACCCAAACCGGCGGTTATGACCAAGCAGTATTCTGTCCTTAAACACCCAAACCGGCGGTTATGACCTAGCAGTATTCTGTCCTTAAACACCCAAACCGGCGGTTATGACCAAGCAGTATTCTGTCCTTAAACACCCAAACCGGCGGTTATGACCAAGCAGTATTCTGTCATTAAACACCCAAACCGGCGGTTATGACCAAGCAGTATTCTGTCCTTAAACACCCAAACCGGCGGTTATGACCAAGCAGTATTCTGTCCTTAAACACCCAAACCGGCGGTTATGACCAAGCAGTATTCTGCCCTTAAACACCCACACCAACCCCAAACCGCAATATCGAGGGAGGAACATGCTCATATTCTTTTGGTAAAAATATATGGCGCACGTTTGTTTTAAAACGTTAATAATTTACTAAGATTTTAATAAAAAAAAAAAATATCTAGTAATGAGTAGTACTCGAGTGAAGTAGTTCCTTAGACTTGGGATAGGGCACAGAGAACAGCCCTTTGAGAAGGTAAGACAATGGCTACTTCAACCTTCCCCCTCAACTCGTTATACATATGCCGGGGGTCAGATGGCAGCCACTTCCTGATTGGAGTGGAGTCTCGCGTCTCTTGGGGGGTAGGGCTAGGGGGGGTAGGGGGGTGTTCTTCTTGACTCTGCTCAATATACAATAGTAGCTTATACAATACCTAGTGTCATGACTCGTATATACAATAGTATACAGCAGGAGCTTACACAATATCTCCTCATACAATCCAGCTTATACATGACAAGCATATACAATAGTATTTCTTGTATTATACAATACTAGCTTATACAATGTACAAAACCTACTCCTACAGTGCCTGCAGCTTATACATGACTAGTATATACTATAGTCTTTCTTCTAATACACAATAGAAGCTTATACAATGTACAAAAGTTACTCGTACAGTACCTGCAGCCTATACATGACTAGTATATACAATAGTATTTCTTCTAATATACAATAGTAGCTTATACAATGTACATAAGTTTCTCCTACAGTGCCACCAGCTTATACATGACTAGTATATACTATAGTCTTTGTTGTAATATACAATAGTAGCTTATACAATGTACATAAGTTACTCCTACAGTGCCTTTAGCTTATACATCACTAGGATATACAATAGTATTTCTTCTAATACGTATGAGTCGGACATTTTTTATTTATCTTGACATCCATCGATCCCAAATTCTAGACTTTTCAAGTTCTTTTTATTTATCTTTCCTAAAAGCTTGGCATCCTTCCTGTCCAATGTATGACGTCCTTTCTTCCTAATATCTTGGCATCCTTCCTGCCCAATGTATGACGTCCTTTCTTCCTAATATCTTGGCATCCTTCCTGTCCAATGTATGACGTCCTTTCTTCCTAATATCTTGGCATCCTTCCTGTCCAATGTATGACGTCCTTTCTTCCTAATATCTTGGGATCCTTCCTGTCCAATGTATGACGTCCTTTCTTCCTAATATCTTGGCATCCTTCCTGGCCAATGTATGACGTCCTTTCTTCCTAATATCTTGGGATCCTTCCTGCCCAATGTATGACGTCCTTTCTTCCTAATATCTTGGCATCCTTCCTGGCCAATGTATGACGTCCTTTCTTCCTAATATCTTGGCATCCTTCCTGCCCAATGTATGACGTCCTTTCTTCCTAATATCTTGGCATCCTTCCTGCCCAATGTATGACGTCCTTTCTTCCTAATATCTTGGCATTCTTCCTGGCCAATGTATGACGTCCTTTCTTCCTAATATCTTGGCATCCTTCCTGCCCAATGTATGACGTCCTTTCTTCCTAACATCTTAACATTCAGCCTTCCCAATATATTTGCATTATTTATTTTTAATGTCTTGACATCTTCATAATATTTTCACGTCCAACCTTTTGATACCTTGATATCCAAATTGCTATTCCTATCTTGCCTTCCAATCTTCCCAATAATCAACATCCTTCCAATATCTTGGTATCAAACCTGGACTATTTCTGGCCTTGTCATCCAGCGTTTCTAATATTTTGGCATCAATTCTCAACAATAATTCCTTGACATCCAACCATCCCAATAAGTAGAGATAGCTCCCTTATCTATATCTAGCTTTTTCAATATTTTGGCATCCAGCCATCACAATGTCTTCACACCCTCCATTTTCCAAATCGTTACTTCTAAACTTCTCGAAATATCGACGTCCTTTCTTTTCCTGTCTTTCAAAAAATGTAACGACCCTTTCGAATCTCTCTCATATATTAGGTTTTTTTTTTTATTTATTTAATTTTTTTGTGCATCAGCTGATGTAGCCATTAGCACACTTATATTATGTTATTATACGTGTAATTATTAAGATTAAATAATTATTTATTCAAGAGGGAATTTATATTTTCGCCCACTTGGAAATATTTGAAATGTAAATCATGAAATCGAAAAAGCCCCGCCTTCATACTCATTAACATAATACATGACGCTCATTATGTTGAGCATTAAAGTCTTCGAGCCATACTTTTTATTTAGTAATTAATATTCGAAATGACACGAGAAGTTGTTCATGATTCCCAGTTGTGTTTGACAGTTTAAGGGGTCGGGACAAAATAGTGCCAAGACACATTTTTAACAAAACTAAACTGTACCTTCAATTTGTTGGATATTATGTGGGACTATCAGTCTATGATACAAATGTTACTAAAATATGACTACAAGCTCTGTATGCTACTTAATCTTCTTGTCACTAACCATTTCAACTGATAGTCCCTCATAATATCCAACATATAGCAGCTACAGTTAAGTTTTGTTGAAAATGTTGCTTGGTACTATTTTCCCCCGACCCCTTCAATTGTAACCGTCGAAAGATGTTCTATCCATTACGCCAAGAGAGGGGGGGACGCATCCCCGATAAGTGCTGTCTAATTTACCCCCCTTCGGGACAGATGTTTGTAAAATATTTGTACACGCGTGACAATGGCTAAGTTCTAAGTAGAAACTTTAGGCTTAGCCAAGTTGGCCAACTCCGAGCCGAGGAGCTTAGCACAACTTTAATCACATCCCGGATACTTACATTATACAACTTAGATATTAAGAAAGTTTAATTATTAGGAAAAAATAAATACTGTTTTGATAGTTCGGAGGCCCGGTGGCCGTGAGTGTTAAAGCGTGAGCACTTAACACTCCGTGCCAAAGGTCGTGGGTTCGATTCCCACTATGGGGTGGTGGCTTTTCATTAGAAAAAATAAAACGTATCAGCCCTATTCTGGCTAGAAAAGGATGGTAACCTATAGATAACCCGTCCTAAAATTCGTAGTTAATAATAATGAACGTTAAAAATTTAAATAATTAAATAGTTTAGAAGAGGTTGACTCGAAGATTAATATTTATTTTCGGAAGATGAATTTATATTCTGTTTGTGAAAGAACCCACGGAAAATAAGGATTTGAAAAATTAACAGTAAAGAAGAGACGTGTAAATAAAATGTAGTTTTCTACTCTTCCCAAGAATCCACGCTGGAGCAGGGAAGTGCCCATATGTGAATAAACTCAACACATATCAGAATAATGTGAATAAACTCAACACATAGCAGAATAATGTGAATAAACTCAACACATAGCAGAATAATGTGAATAAACTCAACACATAGCAGAATAATGTGAATAAACTCAACACATAGCAGAATAATGTGAATAAACTCAACACATAGCAGAATAATGTGAATAAACTCAACACATAGCAGAATAATGTGAATAAACTCAACACATAGCTCAGTGGTAGAGCACTGGACTAATAAGCTGGAGGCCTGAGTTCAAATCCCGAGCAAGCACTAAAGATTTTTTCGTCTAGAGTCTTCGTTCATGGGTTGAATTCGGCCTCCCTGACCGTCCCTAGGCCAACCCAGCCTTTAATTAATTTAATAATGGGTCCTTGGGTGCTAATGACTCTAGCAGTCGAAGCACCCAAGGGGAAAATCAGGCGGCCGGAGCATAGTACTGACCACACTATCTCTCTTGTGTGCCGTATGGTCATGAATCAGGTACCTCTATAGTATCTGCCCCTCAGGCACCTCGTGGCCTGTTACGGGACTGACATATCAGAGTAGGACAAACTGTTATTAATTTTTAAACTAATGACTAACGCATAAATGAGTAATCGGAATTTGACTAACAGTTGATTATTGATCAATAATATTTCTCCATGATTAATGACAAACGACTAACTACTTCTATATCAATAATTTTTGATTAATGAAGAAAAATATGTTTTGACTAATGAATAATGATTAAATACGAAATCGGAATGTGACTAACGATTGATGATTGATCAATAATATTTCTCCATGACTAATGACTAACGACTAACTACTTCTATATGGATTATTTGTGATTAATGATTAGTGATTGAAAGAGGCTATGACTAATGACTTAACGCCCTGATTGATGATTAAATACTAAAAAACTAGATTTATTATTAATGATTAACTTTATAAAATTTTGTAAAAATTATAAAAAAGGTTTTGACTGATAATTTGAGTGTCGTGCGTAATAGTAATCATAATTACACCAATAATTACGTTTTTAAAGCACAAGGCTCAACATTTTCCTCGTTCACTGTTCTAAAAAATTCTATCTTTCGAACAGTCAGTTCAAAATATAAAACAGAACTGCTTCATTAAGGAATTCTAGTCCTCAATGTATATGTGTAAACAAATAGGTCATTGCTACAGACTGTCAATGATTAACGACTAAAGGATAGATTGATGACAAATTTCACACATGATTAATTCTTTAATTTAGTCATGACTAATTCTGATAATATTTCATCCCATGATTGATTAGTAATCAGTAAAATGTAATGGATTTTTCAATGGTTTAGTTGATTTGTGCCCTACTCTGACCCACAGCAGGTGGGTCACAGACCCATGGCTCCTTAGAACGCGCTATTAATTATGCCATTGTGACTCAATAAAATTTACTTTTTAAAAAAGTTTCAAAAGACAATTCTCGTAGGCTTCTTGGGTCCATGTTAGTCAATATATTTTAAGGTTTTTGGTTTTGCGCGAAAAGGTGTTATCGTCCTCTGCCATATTTTTCTTGTTGTATATACGCCTGCGATACGACATAAAACATTCTAAGATCTAAGGTCCGGTGCAATCTGGTTTCATGACACCTATTTGGAAAAAAAAACTGTTTTCCATCGCTTTCGTGATTGATTTAGAAGACGACGCACTTGTGTTGTGGTGGTGGCTAAAAAAATAAAAATTTCTGGGTTCACCCGCTGATTGGAGATCGGCAACACAGCAGTTTTGTTGGAGCTCGCCAACTAAAACAGAAATACTCATAAATTTATTAGGGATGCTTTTAGGATGTCTAAGCCAGTTTCTGATCGCTAATTAGAGAAAGTACATCCACTGATGAAACGTGAAACTGAAGCAATAGGAAACCGATTTAACTAATTTCATGAAATCAGGTTTCATGGAACTAAAGTTTCAAGAAACTTTGTGTGCACCGACCTATGGTTTTATATCTATCGGTTGTATGAAATCAGGTTTCATGGAACTAAAGTTTGAAGAAACTTTGTGTGCACCGACCTATGGTTTTATATCTATCGGTTGTATGAAATCAGGTTTCATGGAACTAAAGTTTCAAGAAACTTTGTGTGCACCGACCTATGGTTTTATATCTATCGGTTGTATGAAATCAGGTTTCATGGAACTAAAGTTTGAAGAAACTTTGTGTGCACCGACCTATGGTTTTATATCTATCGGTTGTATGAAATCAGGTTTCATGGAACTAAAGTTTCAAGAAACTTTGTGTGCACCGACCTATGGTTTTATATCTATCGGTTGTATGAAATCAGGTTTCATGGAACTAAAGTTTGAAGAAACTTTGTGTGCACCGACCTATGGTTTTATATCTATCGGTTGCATGAAATCAGGTTACATGGAACTAAAGTTTGAAGAAACTTTGTGTGCACCGACCTATGGTTTTATATCTATCGGTTGCATGAAATCAGGTTTCATGGAACTAAAGTTTCAAGAAACTTTGTGTGCGCCGAGCTATGGTTTTATATCTATCGGTTGCATGAAATCAGGTTTCATGGAACTAAAGTTTCAAGAAACTTTGTGTGCACCGACCTATGGTTTTATATCTATCGGTTGTATGAAATCAGGTTTCATGGAACTAAAGTTTCAAGAAACTTTGTGTGCACCGACCTATGGTTTTATATCTATCGGTTGCATGAAATCAGGTTTCATGGAACTAAAGTTTCAAGAAACTTTGTGTGCACCGACCTATGGTTTTATATCTATCGGTTATATGAAATCAGGTTTCATGGAACTAAAGTTTCAAGAAACTTTGTGTGCGCCGAGCTATGGTTTTATATCTATCGGTTGCATGAAATCAGTTCTATTAAACTAGTTTAATCCGTGTGCATCGGGCCTAAGACTTATGATAACCTAATTAAAGCCTGAAAACAATGTAAACTAATCCCCTGTATTTTTGTAGGTTTTGTACATAGGAATGTTTTTCTAAACCTCCATTGTACGGAACAATGGAGTAGGAGTGGTATATCCAAATCTTGAATGGATCATAGGTTACTATACAAAACGGGTACTATTATCAGTACTGGCCTGTGTACACCACATCCCTTTGTGGCCTAACAACTTCCCCGAGAGTACAAGCCTTTGACAGATATATCGATAGTAAATAGCAGCAAGTATCGAACTGCTATGACTGTCGGAAGCTATAACACTACACTATTCCTGGGTTAGGGGTATCGTGTCCAAAGAGACAATGAGTCACCATCCTGCTCCATTCGCCGCGGTTTGATTGGAAGTTCCTCCAATTTCAGCTACCTAGCGTCCGCAAGTCCTCCTCCATGTCATCAAGCCGTCTCTGGTTTCTTCTGTCTCTCTTCCTTTTGCCCCTAAATGCACCATATACCATAATTTTAGGTATCCTACAGCGTTCCATTCTTTCCACGCGCCCTAACCACCGTTGTCTACCTTTCCTTATAACATAGAGGATTCCAGGCTCGCCATACTTTTCTTACAGTTAGTCTCGGCTTTTGGCATGCTGCTTTCTTACGGCTCCAAAAACCTTTCTTAAAACTGATACATACTCCCCAACTGTACAGTTCTTTGCAATGCTAGGCCTTCCGGACTACGCCTTTCTATCCGACACGGTCCTTGACCTAAGTTTTTACCCCCATGTACCTGTGCTGGTCTCATTTAGGTACCAAAAAAATCCTCAGGACTACTCTTTCCCAGACATTTTTGCACCTATACTCCTTTCGCATTCCGGAATATGCGATCTTCCATCCACCACGGTTCTTGGCGGTGTTCCTCCAATTCTTGACGCCCTGCTTAGACGTGGCCCTGCTAGTGGAAGGTTCTCCTCCTCAAGTTGTGGCTAAAGTTGTATATTAAACATATTCCCCTTATGAGGCGCCAAAAAGGTGCGAAACATATCGTAGATACAAATGCAAAGTATCGAATATGAAAATCTCCACTTTCCAGAGTGAAGAGAGTTGTATTCATTAGTTAGATTTTGGAGAATCAAATAGTCAGCAGATTCTACCTTTTGGCAGTGGTTACTTTCCCCTTTCACTGAGTGAACTTAGATTCGAGAGTTTGCCGTACATCTGTCCAACAGTAATCAGTATAGATTGAAAATTAAAAATGCGTTTTTTCACATTCTATACTTTGCATTTGTATCGACGATATAGTGAAATTATTCATTGAACTTTTTATATGTTGACCTTCCGCCTAGTTCAATAATTCGCTACAATTATATTATTTGCTCCAAAAGGATTGTTTGCAAAAGATTGCCGAGGATTTGAAAGGATTTGCTAATCAACATGGAAGCTGCCTTCTGTAGATTTACATCCAAAGCCTCCTGAGAAGAAGTCTGATAAATATTTAATGGCGGTTTAAATCAGAATAAACCCTTCCCATCCCCGTCTACTTACAATCTACAAAGAGAAGTCAGTAGTAGCAATTAGCACAGGATCCGGAGTCTATTTACTCGCAATGTTTCAACGAGGGAATCATCAGAATGGCTGTATTTCTTCAAACATTTTATAGACGATTCCAACAATGTTTTTACTCTATCCACATTTTCAGCTTAAAATCCTGCAATTCGGTCCTCTTAACTCACTCAAGTTCTCCTTTAGATCACTTTCCTGTTCTTTAAAGAAAGCCTTAAACATTAAAGAAAAGCAGTTTAGCGCAGGAAACAAAATGTCAAGAATTCTTCTTGTGTCTCCTTATTCCAGTCCTTGTGACCATCAGCTGAACATTCCAGTCATGACCAATAGTTCTTTACTGCAACATCTTCATGACCTAACACCCTAGACCATGAGTATCACAACACACGGAAATTACTGGGAAAAACCAGTCATGTACAACTGATGGTGAACATATACGGCGACAGCTTTCTTATCATTCCAAGGATATTTTTTTTTTGTTTTTTAATTTTTGCATACAATTTATTTATGCGTATTTTTGACCGTGATATTGCATGAAGGAATGAAGGACATTAATTCTTCAGTGGTGCTAACCCAATTACTAACGCCAGTGTTGAGTGCGTTGTGTGTGAGTGCGTTTATTTAGTCTTGTGTGTGAGTGCGTTTATTTACATTTGTTCTGTGTACAGAAACGAAAATAAATATTGCATGGAAAATATACTGTAAGTAATATAAGTAAGGAAAAAATGCCAGGATCAATGATAAATAATGACAATGATAAGTAATTCAATAAAAACCAAAAGCTGACTCAATAAATTATTAAATTCAAAAGAAATGAGGGAAAAATTTCACCTCCACATATAATGAAAGTTTCATTCGATGGCGTTCATGACCCTAAGGTTGACACGCCTTAAAAAAAAAAAAAAAAAAAAAATAACGCCAGTGTTGGCACCATATTTTCAGACACCACAACTTATTTAGCTTGCTAACCAGTTTTAAAGACCTTATATATATATATATATATATATATATAATTCAGCTGTTTGTCTGTTGGTTTCTTATACAAATCCAGGCCGTTTGACGATAATCGTGACAAATTGGCTTCTGCATCCACAAAAATTGATTGATATCTCCTGGCAATTTTCCTTAAACTTCTTAATTTTTGTATATATATATATATATATATATATATATATATATATATATATATATATATTTACTGTTTTAAAGGATTTATTCAACTGCGGGATCTCATGGGCACCCAACAAAGGAAGGAGTTTCTTAAATCAACCTAAATGTACTGTTTAAATTTTATTATATGGAAACTGAACAATTGAATTCAAGAAGGAAAAAATAATTTAAAAAAGGAAAAATAAAAATCTAAAAGCCTTCCACCCACACCGCGGAAAGGGCACCGCCCGAGCCCAGAACCACCGCGACACTGCTGCACCGCTCTTGTAAAAATGCTTCATGAGGGGAAACTTAATCATGCAAGGCTCTACTGGGAGATGTGCTCGCCCCTCCCCCGGGAGGCCGTCCACATTCTTCAGAGCCTTGGACTGTGACGGTACAGAGATAAACTTGTTTATACAACATATATATATATATATATATATATATATATATATATATAACATCAGTCCCGTAACTGCCCACGAGGGCTCAGACGGGCAGATACTATAGAGGTATCTGATTCCTGACCATACGGCACACTAGGGATATATGATCAGTCCCATGTCCCAGCCGTCTGATTAGAAGGTACCCATAAATAATTTAATTAAAGGCTGGGTTGGCCTAGGGACGGTCAGCGAGGCCGAATCCAACCCACAAAGAAGACACTAGAAGATAAAAATCTTTAGTACTATGCTCGGGATTTGAACTCAGGTCCTCCAGCATATTAGTCCAGTGCTCTACCACTGAGCTAACCTCGCGCCCTGCACCTTATATAAACCTTCAGTAAAACCTTTTTATTTATGTCTATAAAATAAATGGTAGAGATTGTGAAAATAAATAAGAAGAAGGAGACTTGATAGAATTCTGAAGGAGGTGTGGAATAATGATTGCAAGTCACGTATCTCTTGCTGGAACATAGGGAAGCAGAGATAGGAAGAGGCGTCAGGAAGTCTGTAGGATCTCGTTATGGGCTCTTCTAATGCTTCCAATGGTGAAGATAAGCAGCAAGCTGGAAACAGCTGATAGGAAGAGTCCGCAAAGCAGCTTTTTATAGCTGGATATAGGACGAATACTAATGTAGGACAGAAGAATTCATGATCGGTCTTCAAGAAATTCTATTCGGCAATGATAAATGGATGGCCCTACTGGTTTTTGGTAATTTCTTATTTATTTCACAAGAAATGTTGGCCACCAAAGAATACTACGTGTTTCTATCAGTATTAAAATCCATGTCAATACATGGTATTCATTAAAACAATTACAAGAAGAAAGCTCCCTTATTTATCATGATGAGTTTTTTCATTAGTTTAGCAAAAAGAGGCGGACGCTGTAAAGGTATCTGGTTAGTGACCAATCGGTACAATACTTCTTTACAGGATTCATTAATCATATAATTAAAGGCTGGGTGGGCCTTGGACCGGTCTTGAACCCAAGAACCCAACCAACGAACGATGACACTATAAGATAAAATCTTTAAATCATTAGTTGGCCCGAGTTTTGAAATCAGGACCTCATGCTAATTTGTACAGCGCTCTACTACTGGGCTGAACTCAACCCCTGTGTTTTATTTACGCTATTTAGAAATTCTCCAAAAATGCGGAAAAACGTTTTTACCCACCCAGATACTAAAATGATAAACCAAGGTAGGGATTGGCGGGGTTCGGTCACTGCTACTTAATAAAACTACATTTTATCATAAAAATGGTTTCATTGTGCCGACGTTTCGGCTTGAACTTCAAGCCTTCATCAGGGCTGTAAAAGACGAGTAGGACGGATGTAATACTGAAATATACATAAATATATATGCCTACATACACAAATGAACATACATATATGGAAAAAGACAAAAACATAAAAACTTAAAATACTAGAACATAATATAATATATAGAAGAACAATGTGCTCTAGAAGTGTTTGGACTATTAGGAGAACAGATATAAGAATAACAGATTACATATTAGATTAGATATAAGAATAACAATATGGGCTTACCGATGGGAAGATAGAGAACTATTCCTCACACATGCGGGATCATTTCTGACAATTAATACAGGGAAACATAGGAAGAAAGGAGTTGGTGAGGGGGGGGGGGTTCTGGACCACCCCCTCACCAATCTTCCCATCGGTAAGCCCATATTGTTATTCTCATATCTAATCTAATATGTAATCTGTTATTCTTTTATCTGTTCTCTGTAATAATCCAAGCACTTCTAGAGCACATTGTTCTTCTATATATTATGTTCTAGTATTTTATGTTACTGTATTTTTCCATATATGTATGTATGTATATATGTATGTTCATTTGTGTATGTAGGCATATATATTTATGTATATTTCAGTATTACATCCGTCCTACTTGTTTTTTACAGCCCTGATGAAGGCTTGAAGTTCAAGCCGAAACGCCGGCACAATAAAACCATTTTTATGATAAAATGTAGTTTTAATAAGTAGCAGTGACCGAACCCCGACAATCCCCACCTTGCATCATCTACGGTCAACAATCTCCTCTCAATAAAATGATAAACGTGTTAATAGCCATACACACACATATATTGGACAAGTATTTCTAAAGTGACACAACTCAAAAATCGGGTTTATTCACACCGTCAGGGTTAGGACTCTGGAAGACATGGTAAATATCTCTTTATCAACCTTCGAAACTGTATGTTCCTAGCTTTAGAGCATGTGTCACTCTTCCTGTCTTAATCCTAAGGCCCCTACATAGGCAGGAGTGACACATTTTCAGTTGAGTTTTATTTTGAGTTGTGTCACTTTAGAAATACTAGTGCGATATATCGTCGATACAAAAGCAAACTAACGAATATGAAAATCACCACTTTTCAGAGTGGAAAAGTATTTATTTATAACTTTTTTTTTCGACAGTCAAATATTTGGCAGATTTGACCTTTTGATAGTGGAATACTTTCCCTTTAATAGAGTGAAGTCAGATTGAAGAATTTGCCGTAAATAAGTCCAGCAGAAATTATTAAAGATGGACAATGAAAGATGCATTTTTTCATATTCGTTAGTTTGCTTTTGTATCGACGATATGTGTATTGGTATATCAGCGGCAATGGCTTCATTCGGGGAATTGACTTGACATGGTTGACAATTGACTTGACAAGGTTGAGAATTGACTTGAGTTGGACGGATTGATGAAGATGTGGACAGTTTTCAAAAAATCTTACAAGAGTGCAACCTCAAAAAAACTTAAAGAAGGCACGCTAGACATAAGTATAACCAACAAGGGTTATTGTATTATAAGTCAATTTGTTAATATTTTTAAGACGTTACTGTATAACTTTAACTTTATAAACATACACAATACCTTTTTGTAAACTTTGAACACCAGAACTCACTTGATGTTGATAGGAAGGGAAGCACCATAATCTGGAATTGGCCCGAGTTCCCTTGAAAACGACGGGTAGTTGAAGACCACAAAAGGTTTTCCCGGCTTAATACCCCCCCTCCCCCCCCCCCCGCTTTCCCTTCACCTTTCATGGAGGTTAAGCCCTATAGGTGTTCCTCACAGCGGGTTTTACGACTTTTCTTTGGAGCAGGCTTCTTCTTCCCTTTGAGGAAAACCCTTCTTGAAAATTCTTCAAGATAGACGTTTCACCTCTGGACTTTGTAAAACTAAAAGTAGTCCTAAATTGTTTCGTTTGATCCGGCTTATTTGATGACTGTCAACCGCTAAGAAATTAATGGAGTCTTCATGTCAGGCAACTATTACCTAACTCCCCGGCCGATATCAAGACAAGTCTTGCTGTCGAAGGTACAAGATAAGCAATGTTAACAAGTACTGTCAACATAGCGGTTATGGATGTGACCAAAATCGTTAAGGTTAAGAAGAGTGAGTTTCACAAGACAAGTTATTTTGCGCAGCTAGAAGGCATGCAATGTTAACAACTGCTATATTGAAAATGCATTAATAGGACAAGTAACTTTTACACAGCGGCGATGCATGTTGCCATAAAGGTTACGGTTAAGAAGAGCGTCTTTCACAAGACATACGCTACTTTTATAAGACAAGTTATGTTGCACAGCTAGAAGGCATGCAATGTTAACAACTGCTATATTGAAAATGCATTAATAGGACAAGTAACTTTTACACAGCGGCGATGCATGTGGCCATAAAGGTTACGGTTAAGAAGAGTGTCTTTCACAAGACATAAGCTACTTTCATAAGACAAGTTATGTTGCGCAACTAGAAGGCATGCAATGTTAACAACTGCTATATTGAAAATGCATTAATAGGACAAGTAACTTTTACACAGCGGCGATGCATGTGGCCATAAAGGTTACGGTTAAGAAGAGTGTCTTTCACAAGACATAAGCTACTTTCATAAGACAAGTTATGTTGCGCAACTAGAAGGCATGCAATGTTAACAACTGCTATATTGAAAATGCATTAATAGGACAAGTAACTTTTACACAGCGGCGATGCATGTGGCCATAAAGGTTACGGTTAAGAAGAGTGTCTTTCACAAGACATAAGCTACTTTCATAAGACAAGTTATGTTGCGCAGCTAGAAGGCATGCAATGTTAACAAGTGCTATATTGAAAATGCATTAATAGGACAAGTAACTTTTACACAGCGGCGATGCATGTTGCCATAAAGGTTACGGTTAAGAAGAGCGTCTTTCACAAGACATAAGCTACTTTCATAAGACAAGTTATGTTGCGCAGCTAGAAGGTATGCAATGTTAACAAGTGCTATATTGAAAACACCTTAATAGGACAAGTAACTTTTACACAGCGGCGAGGCATGTGCCCATAAAGGTTACGGTTAAGAAGAGCGTCTTTCACAAGACATAAGCTACTTTTATAAGACAAGTTATGTTGCGCAGCTAGAAGGCATGCAATGTTAACAAGTGCTATATTGAAAACACCTTAATAGGGCAAGTAACGTTTACACAGCGGCGAGGCATGTGCCTATAAAGCTTACGGTTAAGAAGAGCGTCTTTCACAAGACATAAGCTACTTTCATAAGACAAGTTATGTTGCACAGCTAGAAGGCATGCAATGTTAACAAGTGCTATATTGAAAACACCTTAATAGGACAAGTAACTTTTACACAGCGGCGAGGCATGTGCCCATAAAGGTTACGGTTAAGAAGAGCGTCTTTCACAAGACATAAGCTACTTTTATGAGACAAGTTATGTTGCACAGCTAGAAGGCATGCAATGTTAACAAGTGCTATATTGAAAACACCTTAATAGGGCAAGTAACGTTTACACAGCAGCGAGGCATGTGCCTATAAAGCTTACGGTTAAGAAGAGCGTCTTTCACAAGACATAAGCTACTTTCATAAGACAAGTTATGTTGCACAGCTAGAAGGCATGCAATGTTAACAAGTGCTATATTGAAAACACCTTAATAGGACAAGTAACTTTTACACAGCTGCGAGGCATGTGCCCATAAAGGTTACGGTTAAGAAGAGCGACTTTCATAAGACAAGTCTCTTCGATACAGAGGCAAGGTATATGACCACACAGCCTAAGTTTAAGAAGAGCGACTTTTACAAGACATAAGCGACTTTCATAAGACAAGTCTCTTCGATACAGTGGCAAGGTATATGACCACACAGCCTAAGTTTAAGAAGAGCGACTTTTACAAGACATAAGCGACTTTCATAAGACAAGTCTCTTCGATACAGAGGCAAGGTATATGACCACACAGCCTAAGTTTAAGAAGAGCGACTTTTACAAGACATAAGCGACTTTCATAAGACAAGTCTCTTCGATACAGAGGCAAGGTATATGACCACACAGCCTAAGTTTAAGAAGAGCGACTTTTACAAGACATAAGCGACTTTCATAAGACAAGTCTTGTTGCGCAGCTACAATGTTTGCGAGGTTCAAGAGCATTTAAAAATACAATGTCAAGTAAAGCCTTGCTGCCGATACGACACGACGTCTAGCCGATTGCTCAGTGTAAACGTGTAGCCAATTGCGACATTTAGGCAAGTCTTGTTGCGCAGCTACAATGTATGCGAGGTTCAAGAGCATTTGAAAATACAACGACAAGCAACACCTTACAGCCGAAACGACACGACGCCTAGCCGATAAGGCCCCGAGCATCATCAACTTGCAGATGAAGACTACCAACTACAGGTTCCATTATTGCAGAACCGTCTAATACTGCCTTTGTAGGAACCTATAGATACTACAGCTGATAATCACACACCTATATTGCCTCCTAACGTCCATGTTATACTCCCACTAATCTGCATACATTTCACACAAACAACTATAGTAGTTTGCTCAGGTAGTTCAACACTATATCATCTCCTGAAACTACTTTACATACGTTATAGTTTGTCATGAATTGTATAAAATATGTTATAATAACTAGATGTGCCCACGACTTCGTACGATATGTTATAATAACTAGCTGTGCCCACGACTTCGTACGCGCGGATAGTGAACCGATTTAGTTCACTTTTACATCTTTTTTTTTCTATTGATATTTCCACAACGATTATCTCCTTTCGTTGCAATACAACAATAATTGTGGCCTGTATGGGCGAATAACTACTTTGGGTCCCAAGTACCCCCCCCCCCCCCGGACGAACCAATTTTGCTGGGTAACGAAATCGTTCAATCATTTGCTAGGGGAATACTATATACCAAGTTTCGTGACGAAAACAAAAAACTCCGGTGTTCGCGTAACTCCGCTCATCATATGTAAGAAGTGTACCCCGTGAGGTGCTGCCACCTAGCGGTGTGCCCGGGAACTACTTGCCAGCGGCAGTACGAGTCGGCACGCAAAGACAAGTTGAGAAGATATAGTCGCCTAGACAAAGCAGCGAGTGTGGAGCATACTAGTTTTTTCTCCCCAGATTCATACTCACAAATTATGGAGGAGTAAATATCCTAGCCACCCAGGCCGAGCGAAGGGAGCAGGAAATGGAGTTGGCCAGCCCACCATGATTTGGAGAGCAAGAAGGAAAATGCAGCAAACAGAAGGGAGTACTTAAGCACAACCCATTCTCAAGGTACCTTTCTCAATATCATCACTCTAAGGATCCAGCAAACCATCTCAACCAACCCCAGCAACTCATCACTCATCATTTCTCCACAATCCAAAACTTAAGTAACCCACTAACCACAAACTGTTCCTGCTTTTGGCTTTACACCCCCATCCATTTAATTATAATTTCTGAAATAAATCCTGATTTTCAATTCAACTACATGCAAATCTCTGCAGTCCTTCACCGTCAGTGGTCCACTCTAAACCATATAAAAAATGGTAGAGTGATCACTATCAAAAACATCCGGTGTTTATGGTGTTACTGTTAGTCCATGAAATGTTCGATGTCATTCTTTACATTGGTATAATTTTTTTTATTTATGATCTGATTGACATGAAACAAACATTAAATGTTAAGTGAAGCTTGCCACAATATATTAGTGAAAACGGGAAATAAATTTGATAAGCCGTTTCTAAGATTAGCGCGCACAGAAACAAAATTCTAACAAAATCCTTGTTTTGGGTACTATTGCGTTGATAAAGGCCCCCAATAGAATTTTTTCGTATATCTTTCATGTACAGACAGCGATCCGTTAAAATTATATTATATGTATGGATAATGAAAGGATAATACCTCCTAGGTCAGGAAATGCCAATCAAACTGATATCATCACATACCTGGAAAAGAAAAAACATATTTTAAAATAAAGTATTGGGAAAAAATAATACAAATCATCAGAAATAAATGAGAGAGAGAAAACTTTATTTCAAAAAATAAAATGGGCTTCCTAATTATATTTGGTTCCTAGATATTATATTAATCTGCTCAATGTGAATTCTGGGTATATTTGGTTCCTAGTTATTTTGTTGAGCTGCTCATCGTGAATTCTGGGTATATTTAGTTCCTAGATATCTTATTGAGCTGCTCGTTGTGAATTTTGAGTGTATTTCGTTTCTAGATATTATATTGAGCTGGTCGTCGTAAATTCTGGGTATATTTGGTTCCTAGATATCTTATTGAGCTGCTCATCGTGAATTCTGGGTATATTTGGTTCCTAGACATTTTATTGATCTGCTCATCGTGAATTTTGAGTATATTCGGTTCCTAGATATTATATTGAGCTGGTCGTCCTGAATTCGGGGATCAATTGGTTCCTAGACATTTTATTGAGCTGCTCGTTGTGAATTTTGAGTATATTTGGTTTCTAGATATTATATTGAGCTGGTCGTCCTGAATTCTGGGAATATTTGGTTCCTAGATATTATATTGAGCAAAAAGTTGTAGTAAATAGGGATAATACCCGTTGATTGAGTAAATGAGTGATAATACTACGAACGCTAGAGATAAAAACAGCTGTGCTGGTTAGTATTCCGCCCCTCACCAACCCTCTTCCCTACCCCTTCATACTCTCGGTTCTGTTTTTACAATCTTGTTACCTCTGCTTCCAGACTTATACCCTTCTCTTATTATATCTTCATCCACGTGTCCTCTCTTTCCCTCTCCGTGTAATCCTTCTTCTTCATTATTCTCCTCGCCTACTAATCTCGAGGGACCTTCCTTATGCATATTAATTTTTCTCTAAGAGAAATTCGCATTTTATGAGGGCCTAGTGTAGTAATAATAACATTTTTATATCCATATGTTACAAAAAAAACAAAAAAAAAACTTTCGTTTCAAAATTAGGTAATTATTACTAAAAATATATATAAATAATAGTAGTTTTTTTTTACATATTATTTCAACAAACCAGGGCTGAATAGGGTTTATTTTGTTATATTTTTTTGTATCAAAAGTAATAATGATAATAATATTTTATTACTAAGTCATCATCTAAATTCCATCTGAATCCCATTAGCAGATAAACGCATTTACATCCCCTGGAACTATCATTTTGAATAAAAGAAACAGAAAAAAATCACAAAAGAAATTACATTTTGACTAATGCATATTAAAAATGTTGCTTTTAGCGCATTCCGAGAGAATTTATATTTAAAAAATATATATATTTCTAGATTTCAATCCAATCAACTATGTACCGAAACTAAACCTAGATTTATTTAATACATATGAAGTTCGTTATCCCGCAAAATGGGCCCGTTGTGAGTGGTATTCAGCTCTTTAGCATAATATTATTTGGCCAAGAGCAGCTGTAATTCTTGTATCGCTGTATATCACCCGAAAATAATCAGAAAAATGCCTAGTTAAAATTAAAAATCGGCGCATTAGTAGTAGAAGGTCAACCTCATTGGCACTCTGTAATACTACTTTGTTTGTAAATATTTTTGTATAAAGTGTGTAAATAGATGTATTATGTAAATTTTTAATTAGAAAAAATAATTATTTATATATATTTTTTATTATATTTTTATCAGTGGTCAGTACTAAGCTCCGGACGCCTAGGAACGATGTGGGACTCCCAATCCAGAAAGGTGACACTAGAAGATAAAAATGTTTTGTGCGCGCCCCGGTTTTGATCTCAGGTCCTTCAGTTCAATAGTCGAGTGCATATATATGTGTGTGTATATATATATATATATATATATATATATATATATATAAATCAGTCCCGTAACAGGCCACGAGGGCCCTGAGGGGCAGATACTATCGAGGTATCTGATTCATGACCGTACGGCACACTAGGGAGATAGTGTGGTCAGTAATATGCTCCGGCCGCCTGATTTTCCCCTTGGCTGCTTCGACTGCTAGATTCATTAGCACCCAAGGTACCCATTAATAAATTAATTAAAGGCTGGGTCGGCCTAGGGACGGTCAGGGAGGCCGAATTCAACCCATGAACGAAGACACTAGAAGAAAAAATCTTTAGTGCTTCCTATATATATATATATATATATATATATATATATGTGTGTGTGTGTGTGTGTGTGTGTGTAGCTTTTATAGAGCCAAAGTTAAATGTAAATTAAAAACGTTAAATGTTTTATTAAAACAGCCCTTTCTAAATTAATTTCTAATGAATTAAAAAATGAGATACTAGTAGAACAAAAGGAAAAATAAAAAATAATTAATGAACAGAATTTAGACATAAACTTAATTATTCTGTTTCTTTTTTCCTTCTTCGTCGAAGTTCGGTGTAATTATGAATTTCAGCTCGAGCTGTTCGGCGTAATGAATGAATAATTCTACACAATGGCGTATCAAAGGGGAAGCTTCATTCATCGGAGAAAATACTAGGAGTTGTATCGGGCAGTGGAATCAGTTAACGCGGATGTTTCTTTGTCCTGTTTATAGGGAAAAGGAGGGTGCCTAGCGCTGCTCCAGGAGTTACTCCTGTTTTTCTTTCTTTTCCTTTATACTTTTTTATATTTTATAGAAAAAAAATAAGTCCCCCAGGGATTGCTGGGAAGAGAAAGGAGGTTTTAATCTAAAGATAAGGGTCTTTAGAAAAGAGAAGAGGGATGCAAACAGGACCCGGCTAACAAGGGAGCAGAAATAATTGACACTCGAGTCGTGACGAACTTCGGGAGGCGAACTACGGCGTAACAAGGTCTCGGGGGTTTGTTGTTGGCAAAAACTACAGGTGCATTCAAAGCATTCACCAACTTACAAAATATGCACGGGATATATTTCCCTTTCATACACCGAATACAGTATGAAAAGTCCAACTCGCAGGAACTGCATCATCTTAGCGCGGTTCCGTTCTTATCTCTAGACTCATTTAAAATGATTAAAATAGAAGCTGTTATTATTTTGGGTCCACATTTCTAGAAAGCATGAAGATTAGATAGTTAGCCGTCGAGGTGATAAGTAATGATGGAATGGTTGGGATTCGGCTAAAGAAACCTCAATACGATTTTTGTTAAAAAAATCTATATTTAGGACTTTTCAGCTGCTCATTGGTAGCCTTCGTCAGAAATGAAAGTGCCGGGAGGCAGAGGAGGACCAAAGTTGACAGTTCCATCTTTACTTTCAAGAAAAGCCTTATTTACGATCTTACCTGGATAGGCCAACCCGCCCTAGGAAGGACCCAGCTAGGCAGTTGAAAAGCTATATCTTGGAAATCCATATCTCTAAGATTAAATTGTTTTTCTTATTTTTCTTAACCTGATTTATTATCAAATACATTATCCAACTATAAGCAGTTAAAAAATAACAAGGAATAAAAACAGACAAAAAGAACAGTTCGAATAAGCGAAATCAATTACTTTAAAGTTTTAAGCACTTATTTCTCCGATTGACATCGTCTAATCAAAACTTTCATCAGAACCTTTTTTGTAGAGCATTTAGTAAGTTTTCTAATGGTATTCTTCCGTTTACCAAGATTCTCAACCTTTTTCGAGATATTAAGGAAGGTATACAAAGTTACCAAAGCTTTTTATGTCTGTTAATAAAATATTTTATTCTAGTCCTTCCTTAACTCCAAACGTAACACAAATTTGAACATATTAGTTTTAATGAAAGTAGAACATGCAAAAAATGTTTCAACTGAATCCCATGATTCTAAGTACCCAAACCAAAAACAGTATTCAAAAACTATTTTTCCAATTTTCTCGAAAAAGGTTAAAGCTATCGCCTTTAAAATGGTTTCATTCGTTTTCCTATCCCAAGAAGCCTATAAAACGAGTGCTTACAAGCTTATGAACTCAAAAACGTAAGCGTTACGATTTGTTTTGCGCGAATTTCGCCCCAAACGCCATCTTCTAGTGGACGGATTTTGCTGGTTAAAGAACTTGACCTTTCAAATTGGACGACGGATTTTTGTACCAAATTTCATCAAAATCGGACCATTCGTCTTCTACCTAGAAAGCGAACAGACATATATATATATATATATATACATATATATATATATATATATATATATATATATATATATATACATATATATACAAATTTGAACCACCATCATTTTCGGTCTCTAGGGGTTCTGAAACGCAAAATGTTCTAGTCGGCACTTCTGGATTGCGTCATGAGATCAACCTTATAAGCGGGGTTCCTCCCTATGGGGGAGGGAGGAACCGCGCTAAAAATGTATGTGAGTATGTTCGTCCAAAGAAATTTTGTATTGACTGAATGAATGAACTTTCTGTATTTCATAAGTAACAATTAAAATTAAAGGGAGTAAGGGAATGTTATGTAAAAGAAATTATGATAAATAACATGAAATTCAGAATAAACAGTCATTGGACGCAGCGAAATAAACATAATCAAATACTTAGTCCTATTAAGGAAACAATAAAACGTTGAATGCACTGGTTCCCTAAGATCGCCGAAGATAACCAACGTCGGGCGTGGCTAATACCTGAATGGGTGACCGACCAGGCGCTATTGGCTTTATGAAAAAGGGTGGCAACCTTTACATAGTCCGGCGTTAATAGACCAAAAGTTGATACGCTGTTAAACATGAAAAATAAAAAAATCAACCCTGCGAACGGCCATAGCCACGTTGAATGCTCAGGTTTCTGTAGATCACCAAAGTTAAGCAACTTAGGGCGTAGCGAGTACCTGCATTATAAAAGGGTAGTAGTCTGTAGATAGCCCGGCGTTAATAGCCTGAATGTTGATGAGCCGATAAAGAATCAACCCTAATATTATGCACATATATGTAAAATTACATATTACACACAAATTATATAAAATAACGAATGGATAAATTCATACGTTAAATAAATAATTTTTCTCTGTTATAACCTTATCACTAGGAAGTTTAAATTTTTTTCAGCCTTAGCTTTGGCTAAGTATTGATAAATAGTAAAACTATCTACATTTTCTGATTTCTCAAAGTCTTTCCTGGTCCTAAACGAGACATAGTCAGTTTCTATAGGGTTTCACGTATCCTGTTGTTCCTTGAAATGGGAATTTGCAAATTATCGGGAAAAATACTATGAAAATGTTGTGCTTATAAAATTGAACTTTTCTGTCAACCTAAATGGTTGGAAAATTCTGAAAGATCATGATCCTACTATCTATGATATCCCATTTCGTGTGGGTTTCCGGACCTCTCTATCCACCAATATAATTTGGCAGGAAGAGGTTTTATTTTACATTTCAAATTATAATATACATATATATATTTGTATAACGACGGGAGTGGATAATGGTCCATTGATAAGGCTGATTAAGGGAGAGAAGGATCGTTGTTTGTGGATCGGCTAGAGAGCGGTGGTCCTCATTATTAAGGCCAGAACCCCAGAACCCTCTGCTAGAACCCTCTCTACTCCTATTAGGGTTCTAAGGAGCACAGGGCTTAGTAATTACCGAGCAGCGCCTCATGGAATGGGGAGGGGGGGTAAAAATTACCGCCTCCATCGTCTTCGTACCGTACTCCATCAACGAGGCAATGAGAGCTACAGATGTAAGAGAAGAAACGAAAGAAAACAAGTCCAACTCGCAGGAACTGCGTCATCATAGCGCTTTTCCGTTCTTATCCCAAGCGACCGTTTGAACAGAAACCGTTTTGGCAAAATCTTTTGTGAAAAATGTAAAAACATATCTCCAACACTGAAGGTAGCAAAGCTACTAGCACCCGACTCACACATACTCTCCATTTGGCTAGTTATGATAGGGTTAATAAAAATGCGTTGTAAAGAAACGTATCTGATGTTCAGTATATGTGTCTAATTCTCAGAATGGTAAATTCAATGCCCTCAAATCTTATAAATTAATTCATATAAAAATAAATATAAAATTTAAAGTAAATACTTGTATAAGTTTTGGCTAGGTATAATATTGTACTATGAACTTGGAGCGATTGATCTGCTAGAGTCCTCAGGTAGGAGCAGATAGTACTAGGTACTAGCTTCGATCTCACCTCCCCTAGTTCAATCTTACATGCAACTACTAGGGGGTGGGACATACGGACGGAAATGATTGAAGAACTACACATCAGATCAGAAAGTTGATAATGAACTTGTTTCGACTCAGTGGTGGGTTTTCTGTGATACCAAACTCGATTTACCACCGAAAAGGTGTTAGAAAAAACTGAAAGAAACACAAAATAGCTTCTTTAGAGCCATTCTTGTGCTGTACTCCAGCAATGCACAATAATGGCGTGTTTACTAAAGCATTCACTACTTTTTAGGGCCTTCCCAAAATGTGGCTCAAAAGTGGGCACTCAAATTAAAATGGTGTATACCTTTTTTTTCTTGGCCTGCAGAGTAGGTATGGTCAGAAGCTTCCTTTGGCGAGGGGCGCGACAATCAGAAACCCAGGCCGACTCACCAAGTCCGGGGTGACTCTACGGGGTCCACTCCATGTGCTGGCTGGTAGTGCGCGTCGGGCCTAGGATCCGCGGGCATAGGGCAGGGGACACGTAAGAGGTCCTTGCTCTGGAGATCCAGGGCGATTAGCACTATGTACGCTCAAAAATTATTGTCCGGGTGGTGTTGGCGGTAAGGACCACATTGTGGTTCGCCTGTCTCAGCGTCGTGGTCATGTTTTCATAGCACTGCAGAGGTGTGGCTGGAACTAGTTGGGGTTCTTAATTGAGTTTAACTCCTAGTACTCTATGGCAGAAGTGACGATTGTGGGCTAGAGAATCCTGCTAATCCCTGGAGAACACAGACCTTTGCTAGATTCGACAGAGGGTGGTTGTAGGCGATTTTATACTTTGAAGTGCCAAGCACGGACACGACGCACACACATGTACCACGATCTTGTGACGAACAATGTCTATTACTTTCGTTCAATCGATGTATATTTTCAAATAGTTCTCTATAGACGTACATATATATATTAAGAAAGAACGTTTGGCTTAGTGGTTGAGCACTCGACACATGTTCTGGAATACCCGAAACTCGGACGCTCATTGAATGTTTCATCGTCTAGTGTCGTGATTCGAGGGTCGGATTCCAGGTAGATCACTCAGCAATGGGTCTCTGCAAATAGGAAAATTAGGCGGATGGAGCATAGGAAATACCACAATATCTTTGAGTGCCGTGTATATGTGTATGTATATATATATATATATATATATATATATATATATATATATATATATATATATACATATATATATATATATATATATATATATATATACATATATATATATATATTTATATATATATGTATAAATATATATCGTTTATTCTGTTTCGAGATCAGTCGAAATTTACAAGGAAAATAAACGTGAAATATCCTTAAAAGGTTGATGTAAGAGTTTCCGTTAAGTCGACTAGAAATAGGAGTGACGTGGAGGGATATAAAGAGACAAGGAGGAAGATAGTATCATGGAGGGTGATTGACGACCTGGCATGTCGACGGCTAATCCTATATCAGGGGATCTACTGTATATCCTTGATATGTCGAAACATTAGATTATAGTACTTTTTCGAGTAAGTCTGCGTATTTGACGAAGAATATTACGCTTTGGTTATGTTTTTGATGTGAAAATGTTGTATTCTTGGGACCTCGGTAACTACTGCCACGAGAGACGCAAAAGTTTACATCATCGGTCACGTGACCGGAAATCGATTTTAGTAGGAGATAGAGAATTCGTAATTTGGCGGGAATTGATAGGTAAACATTGCGTGCATTGCATAAGAGCAATAACTGTTATTGTTAGTGTAGAATTGATAGGAATAACGTTGAGAGGAGATCGTTGACCGCTGATGATGGGAAGAATTCGACAGGGTTCGGACGTGGTATCTTAATAACATTTATAAGAAAATGTGTTTTATTATTGCGCAAGTTTAAAAATCAGAGTGTTTGAAGGTTTAATTCTATTCCTACTTGTTTTACAGCCCTGAGGAAGGCTTCCATTTCAAGCCGAAACGTCGGCAAAAGTAAAACATATTTTTTAAAATAAATATTGTAGTTTCATTAAGATGCCAAGAACGAACCCTGACTAAATTTATCTTCGCGATGGCAATAAAGGAATAAGTGAATTTTATTTTCCTACCTAGTGGCATTTTAATGGTGAGTTAGATTTCAGAATGTGTAGTAACTTTGGTTACTTATTTATTCAAATTTTAACGTCCATCATTATTAACTAAGAACTTTAGGACGGGTTATTTATAGGTTACCATCCTTTTCTAGCCAGGATAGGGCTGATGAATTTTCTTTTTTGTAAAAAAGAATCCACCACCCCATAGTGGGAATCGAGCCCAAGACTCTTGACACGGAGTGTTAAGTGCTCTCGCCTTAACACTCACGGCCATCGGGCCTCCTTCGTTACTTATGACAGAAAATATTCCTTAGCTTGAGACATGCAAAGGTTATCCGATCCTCAGCAATTTTTCTGCGGTGAAGCAAATATTGCATGAATTCAGAGCGGATATTCTTTGCTGACATGAGATTGGTTGTGTTGTGAGAAAATGATGTGCAGCAAGTTGATGATGCAGTGCGCAGATCGTGGGGAGCATTTGAACCTACCATACACAAACTGGCCTAGAACACTAAACATGGTTCTAAACGTTGACATTTGAACCTACCATACACATCCTGGCCTAGAACACTAAACATGGTTCTAAGAACAACGTTGACATTTGAACCTACCATACACATCCTGGCCTAGAACACTACACATGGTTCTAATAACAACGTTGACATTTGAACCTACCAGACACATCCTGGCCTAGAACACTACACATGGTTCTAAGAACAACGTTGACATTTGAACCTACCATACACATCCTGGCCTAGAACACTACACATGGTTCTAAGAACAACGTTGACATTTGAACCTACCATACACATCCTGGCCTAGAACACTACACATGGTTCTAAGAACAACGTTGACATTTGAACCTACCATACACATCCTGACCTAGAACACTACACATGGTTCTAAGAACAACGTTGACATTTGAACCTACAATACACATCCTGGCCTAGAACACTACACATGGTTCTAAGAACAGAGTTCCAATTGGGTTTTCACTGAACACACTAGTGGGGAAACAAAGCATGTGTTCGCCAATTCACTAAGCATCGACGAACACAGGCAGTGCGCATATCGTGGGGAGCATTTGAACCTACCATACACATCCTGGCCTAGAACACCAAACATGGTTCTAAGAACAGAGTTCCAATTAGTCTTTCACTGAACACACTAGTGGGGAAACAAAGCATATGTTCGCCAATTCACTAAGCATTGCCGAACACAGGAGTTTAGTATTGTACAGACACAAGCTAACGTTCCTGCGAGTTTTTCAGTATTTTACATAAAAACAAGAGAATAAATTCATATAATGTCCTTAAAAGAGAGAAAAATAATTGTAAAGTGTGGATAAAAACCATCCATAATGAAAAGTGTAGATAGTTGTAACAGAAATAGATGGAGACCACAAATAGAATATTGATCAGGGAACGGCGGACATATTGAA
This sequence comes from Gonocerus acuteangulatus, assembly GCA_946811695.1. Lineage (NCBI taxonomy): Eukaryota > Metazoa > Arthropoda > Insecta > Hemiptera > Coreidae > Gonocerus > Gonocerus acuteangulatus. The sequence goes on along the minus strand of OX328127.1, from coordinate 8,164,896 downwards.
TAGACCTTGTTCTTTCAGGGAGGACAACCATCATTCTTTCTAGTCATTCGTTTCTGGAATAGTCTCAAGAATGTATTATATTCAGAAATAATAGTGAAACCCTTCCTTAGGGAATCAAGCAAACTGGCTATCTAGTCAGCATCAAACCCTTGTTAAAATATACTTACATTCATAAGCAAAGATGGAATAGTTGGGATTCGGCTAAAGAAACCTCAACACGATTTTTGTAATCTATATTTAGGACGTTTCGGCTACTCATTGGTAGCCTTCGTCAGCTAAAATGACAAGAAAAACAGAAATTAGTACTAATTTATACTAATAATAATAACTTATTATAAAAGAACAATTAGTTGTTTAACTATTAGAACAACTAAGGTATTAATAAACGGGTAAATTGAACATTAGTTTTTATCTAGAAATTAGTTCTAGAAAATCAATAGGAACATAACAAAAAAAAAAAGACTATTTTATTGAAGTGTATACAAGTAAATAGCTGCTAATAATAATATTAATTAATTTTAACAAAAAAAATAAGATATTTATTATTTAATAACGATTGTGGAAGAAAAGAGGGATCTACGAGGGTATATGCAACTGAAAACAAACCAGGTGGTGGGAAGAGGTCGGTAGGGATCAAAAGCCTTTTATGACATTTTAAGACAGGGAAGCAGAAAAAGGTGTTAATGGAAGAATACACAAGGGGCTTGGGAAAATAATAGGTGGGAGGTCGGGAGAGGTTTTGATATATATTAGCGTAAATAGGAGAAATGCCTTGTTTGTCGGTTTTGTAATATAAACAATATAAACTACAAAACAGACAAACAAGGCATTTCTCCTATTTACAATAATATTTTTCAAAAACTCTCCCGACCTCCCACCTAGTATTTTCCCATGCTCCTTGTGTATCCTTCCATTAACACCTTTTTCTCCTTTGCTACAAGAAGCTCACACACGACTGTTACAAATTTACCCATTAATAAATAGAAAAACTCCCCTAAAACACACCTGTGGTACACTACTATTCAAATCGACAATACTACCCATACTAACGTACGCATGTCCTGTCTGGTTTGGCGCCAGAACCACACACATAAAACGTCCACAAACATTTCAAAACAGAGTACTCCGAATAGTGTCCAATGCTCCTTGGTTCGTAAGGAACAGCCAGATCCATAGAGAATTGGAGGTTGATCCATTTTTCACTCACAAAGAAAAGCTAGTGCGAAAATGTCACCAGACTCTTCCAGCCTCCAGCAGTTCCATGTTTGGACAAAGAAAAACCTCGCGAATCAAACACAGACTTTATCAAGACATTTTAACCCTTTAAATTTTTATCTTACAAATATTGTTTTGTGTATAATACGTTTTGTATTGGTCCAATAAAATTGTTTTGTGTGTTCTCCTTTGCTTATCACCTCAACGGCTAACTATCTAATCTTCATATTTACATTTATGTGCGTATCTCTCTCCCTCCCTTTCTCTCTTTATATATATATATATATATATATATATATATATATATATATATATATATGTGTGTAAAAATATGTAAATATGTGTTAGGATGATAACACACTGAGATGTGAAGTACTAGCCAGGTACAAAAGGAAGCGTAACAAAGGAAGAAAGTCCCTTGCTTATCAGTTACCACCAGAATTCTTCTTGTAAATTTTTGCCCTTTTTAAAAACATTGTTAGCCTTCGTGAAATATTACCTAGCGCCGATACCTGGGGCATCCTTGGATATGAAAGAGGTTCTCTGACAGTCCAGGCAAAGAATACTCAAAAACAGCTATAGATGGTAATGTTAGCAACACAGTTTTACTCTCTCTAGTTTTTCGAGATACCTTAAGTTTTCAAGATATCCTCTCTTGAATCCCTGTTATTATGAAAAAAAAACACTTTAGCCGCACCTTTTTTCATCTTTTGACCGGATAAGTCTACAACGATGGACCCAAAAAATAAATGCTGGTTATAGGGTTGTAGAGCTTTACATTCCCTTCAATAATGTATCTTACGTTACTATTTTGTATAAATTTTCCTTCAAACGTTAACAAAATTTTAGTGTTCATCGTGAAATCAGAAATTGGGTGACAACTGTCGATTAATTGGCCAAACAACTAAGAGTTATAGGGGGAAACGTTTGGAACACAATTTTTGATTTCGTAACTTTGTTCGGAAAAGTTAGGAGGTCAAAGATTGTTACTTCTGATTTTTTGTATTATATATATATATATATATATATATATATATACGTATATATATTTACATATCTGGCTAGCCAGGAACTGCGTGGGAGCTGTTAGGACGATAACAGATCCCAAGATGTAAATGGCAAAGCAGTAGTAAAAAAGTGTAAATAAGGAATAAAGCCAGTTTTTTAACAGAGCTAGAATTACATTTGCGTATTACCGTGTTCAGAAACTCTTAACTTATGAACACACACACACGCGCTGGGTTATACGTACTTTAAGTATGTTTCTAATTCAGAAGTCACAGCAGTACATACCTTGGTTGCTAAAATTTTTAAATAGACAAATTTGTTCAGATACCTTACTTAAAATTATTTATTTTTAAAGAAATTGTGCATTTTTAAGACCTACATCTATGTATATTTTACATTCGAGGAATTATATAATTAGTTGAGCCTCAAGGTGTGCGCTGAACATGGAGTATGAGCTTTGGAATAAGAGAAAGAAGATGAAAAGAAGTGTAGAACATGAGAGGGGATGAAGACAAAGCAGAGAGCAAATAGAGCCTTGGTTCCACTTGAAGGCGGGGTAGTTTGGCAGCTACCGACCACATGCTCATGTTGACAAAGCACGTGTTTTTATATACTCCGGGGCGTGTAATGATAAGTCAGAAGGGCAGCCATTAATATCAGTAGGGCTAGATACCCTTTTCAACTTTTATATATACCATGTTCTGTATCTATCTCTTTCTCCCTCTCTTTATTTCTCTCTCTTTCTTCTCTCTCTCTCTCTCTCTCTCTCTCTCTCTCTCTCTCTCTCTCTCTCTCTCAATATTTCTCTCTCTCAGTATCTCTATTACAAAACGTTCAATGCTTTTCAGGAATGGGTTGCCACTCCATACAATGGGGAAGGCAGTGTATATAAAAATAATTCAAAAGGATAATTCAGAAAATGTATTTGAAATAACATGAACATGGTCAGTTCAAGGAATAACTTATGGTGAATCAAGAAAATCGTTGCATATGAAAATCCCCGTACAGGGAAAAAAAGTCCGTCTCGCAGGACTGCATCATCTTAGCGCGGTTCCGTTCATATCCCTAGTCTAATTTGGAAAGATTAAAATAGAAGCAGTTATTATTTTTTTAAATTAATTATTATAATGGCGTGTCAACCCTTAAGGTCACTAACGCCATTCCTGTGAGTAGTAAAGTCTTGAAAGGTCATGATTTACAATCTTACCTGGAAGGGTCCGCTACACTAGAAACAGACCCGCTAGTGACAAGGTCTTGGAATCTTGGAAATCTATATTTCTAACAATAAATTGTTTTTGTTATTTTACTTGACCAGGTTTATTGTCAAATACATTATCCAACTATAAGCAATCAAAAAATAACAAGAAATAAAACAGACAAAAAGAACCATTGGAATAAACGAAATCAATTAATTTAAAGCTTTAAGCACTTTTTTCTCCGATTGAAATCGCCTAATTAAAACTTTCTTCAGAACCTTTTTTGTAGAGCATTTAGTAAGCTTCCGAATGGTAATCTTCCGCTTCACAAGATTGTCAACGGTTTTCGAGATACTAACGATATTATACAAAGTTACCAAAACTTTTTTTGTCTGTTAATAAAATATTTTATTCTAACCCTTCCTTTACTCTAAACGTAACAAAAATTTCAACATATTAGTGTTAATGAAACTCCAACATGCAGAAAATGTTTCAACTGTATCCCATAATTCTAAGTACCAAAATCAAAGACAAAGAACTCTCCCTAGGTAGGACGATAGGCAGTTGAAAAGCTATATATCTTGGAAATCCATATCTCTAACATTAAATTGTTTGTCTTATTTTTCTTAACCTGTTTTATTTTCAAATACATTATCCAACAATAAGCAATTAAAAAATAACAAGGAATAAAAAACAGACAAAAAGAACAGTTCGAATAAGCGAAATCAATTACTTTAAAGTTTTAAGCTCTTATTTCTCCGATTAACATCGCCTAATCAAAACTTTCATTAGAACCTTTTTTTTAGAGAATTTAATAAGCTTTCTAATGGTATTCTTCCGTTTTCCAAGATTCTCAACCTTTTTCGAGATATTAAGGAAAGTAAACAAAGTTACTAAAACTTTTTATGTCTGTTAATAAAATATTTTATTCTAACCCTTCCTTAACTCCAAACGTAACCAAAATTTCAACATATTAGTTTTGATGAAAGTAGAACATGCAGAAAATGTTTCAACTGAATCCCATGATTCTAAGTACCCAAACCAAAAACGGTATGCAAAAAATATTTTTCCAATTTTCTCGAAAACGGTTAAAGCTATCGCCTTGAAAATGGTTTCATTCGTTTTCCTAGCCCAGGAGTCATATAAAACGAGTACTTAGAAGCTTATGAACTCAAAAACGTAAGCGTTACGATTTTTTTTGCGCGAATTTCTCCCCAAACGCCATCTTCCAGTAGGCGGATTTTGCTGGTTAACGAACTTGACCTTTCAAATTGGACGAAGGATTTTTGTACTAAATTTCATCAAAATCGGACCATTCGTCTTCTATCTAGAGAGCGAACAGACAAATATATATATATATATATATATATATATATAAATAAATATATACATATATATATATATATATATATATATATATATATATATATATATATATACAAATTTGAACCACCGTTATTTTCGGTCTCTAGGGGTTCTGAAACGCGAAATTTTCTAGTCGGCACTTCCGGATTGTTTCATTGTATCAACCCTATAAGCGGGGTTCCTCCCTATGGGGGAGGGAGGGACCGCGCTAAAAAGTTGGACAAAAGAGAGGTTTATAGGAAGCGAGGTGTATGGGAAAGCAATGTATATAAAGCCATTGTATAGGACATGCGATACATAGTAACAGCGTTGTACGGGATAAAATATGTGCAGCAACAGGGGTTTAAGGGGCAAATGGTTTTTAGCAACATCGGGGGCAAGCAGTGTGTAATAATAGTGCTGTACGGGGCAAGCAGTGTGTAATAATAGTGTTGTACGATGCAAGCGGTGTGTACTAATAGTGTTGTACTGGGCAAGCGGTGTGTACTAATAGCGGTGTACAGAGCACAAGGTGTGTACTAACAGCGATGTACTGGGCCAGCGGTGTGTACTAATAGTGTTGTACGAAGCAAGCGGTGTGTACTAATAGTGTTGTACGGGGCAAGCGGTTTGTACTAACAGTGTTGTACGGAGCACGAGGTGTGTACTAACAGCGATGTACGGAGCACGAGGTGTGTACTAACAGCGATGTACTGGGCAAGCGGTGGTTACTCAGAGTGGTTTAGAAGGAAGGCGTCTTTAAGAAAAGTTGAGTTTTAGTCCTCCGATCCTTTAAACGGAATCAATATTACCATAACGCCATAATTTTGTATGCAGCGAAGTGGGCACGACCAAAGGAGTACGAATTGGCTTCCTCTAACAACTAGCAATATTCTAATACCTCTTTTAGCGTTGTATGTAAGAAAAAGTGGGTGAGTGAGCTTGGGGTGCAAGAAAAGAGTTTGTGTGAGAGAGAGAGAGAGAAGGGAGAGAATGCGAGAGAGAGAGAGAGAGAGAGATAGAGATTGTGAGAGAGATAAATAGGTCAGGGAGGTAATGGAGGAGAGCCAAAATGCCGTTGGTCTAATTGTAACTTATTGCACCCCGTAGGAAAGCTGCTACCCCTCTCTCTCCCTTGGCTTTCATTAGCCCGGCACACTACCCACCCCCCCAGCACACACACCCCTCCAATAAGGCAACGACCTAGGCTCTCTTGCAGATTCTATACAACACAGCTGATTTTAGAGGTAAACCTCAGCCATTTTGGAGTCGCATATTTATAATTATTGACGGTATCAAATATCGGAGTCACTGAGGTATTTTTATTGTGAACATTATAAAGTTTCATTTAGGCCACTCTTTGAAACTACTTCTGAAAATTAGGCCAAGAAAATTATTCCAAGATGAGTTCTTGAAGACATTGTTAGAGATAAGGAATTCCACAAGTGAATGGTTCCTGGCTGACCTGAGGAATTCCAGGACTTTGGGAGGTCACCAACAACTCGCTTCTGGGGTCATTATTCTGACGGAGAGGTCCTGTACCTTGGACATTTATATTAGAGGCTCAGCTGGCTTGGAATTGTTCGATACGGTACAGGGAAGGTGCGATTGTTGACCACTGAGACCACCCTGGATCTCAAATGCCTGTTATCTTTGCTGGGCATTTTTTAGCGGTTAGAGGTTTCATTACTGAAGAAGTAATTGTGTGATGTGTGCTTCCGATGCCTCTCTAACCGGATTATGATCAGTCTATGTGTGCTTCCTGGCATTGAAAGGTTTGGATTGTAGTAGCCTTGCTTAAACACATTAGGTGAATCGCCTGTCTTGCGGGTGCTCACAAATAAATAAATAGATTAAACACATTGGCTTCTTTGGGCTCTCCAGACACTTTAGAATCCGATGCCTCTCTAACCGGATTATGATCAGTCTATGTGTGCTTCCTGGCATTGAAAGGTTTGGATTGTAGTAGCCTTGCTTAAACACATTAGGTGAATCGCCTGTCTTGCGGGTGCTCACAAATAAATAAATAGATTAAACACATTGGCTTCTTTGGGCTCTCCAGACACTTTAGAATCCGATGCCTCTCTAACCGGATTATGATCAGTCTATGTGTGCTTCCTGACATTGAAAGGTTTGGATTGTAGTAGCCTTGCTTAAACACATTATGCGAATCGCCTGTCTTGCGGGTGCTCACAAATAAATAAATAGATTAAACACATTGGCTTCTTTGGGCTCTCCAGACACTTTAGAATCCGATGCCTCCCTAACCGGATTATGATCAGTCTATGTAAAACGTTGTTTTGGCCTGTATTAACGACCGTCTTTCTACTTATTAGAAGTACTGAAATTTGTAAATAATTATCTGCAGCTGTTTAAGTCGAGGGGGGATTTACATTCCTATTCGACAAGGCAGGCTAGGAATTTAGAAATAGAGCAGCATGTAACCTGCTTTCATTCAAAAGGTTTGTTAGATAATGGAGCGATTATTTACAACGTCCTTCCTAGAAAAATAACAGAAATAAACGAATACGCTAAATTTGTATGCCAATGTAAATGCATTATATCGGAAATGAATTTTTATACGATAAGGGAGTTTTTTGTTCATAATTCGAAAGAGGTCACAATTTAATATGTAGTCCAAAGAGCTTATGCGTATATAATTTTATTTTAATGTATAAAATATTATTTTAATTTTTTTAATCTACTGGTGTCATATTGTAATTTTTATATTATTTATTATATTAGTCATATATACTTGTTTTTATTTTAAAATAGGGCTATATGCTATGTTATTTATTATAATCTTAAGGCACTAAGTTATGATATCAAGGCATTACCAAGAAATGTTTTATAAGTTCAAATTGTGTAAGAGACTTTAAATGTTATATCAGTGAACCTAAGCAATAAGATTTGAAATTGTATTGTTGTTTTTGTTTTTTGCTTCTTTGACTTGTCCAATTTCCAAAAAATTTGGATTGCTGGAAAAATATCTATCTATCTATCTATCTATGGCTCCAAAGCTTGAGCCAGAACTAAAACAGACGACTCAAGGGTCTTGGCATTTGCAAGAACAATACTATGAAGGCTCTTTGGCTCTATTAGAGACGGGGATGCACGGAGGAGACGGAAGAATGGTGAGGAGACAGAGTTTTATCGGTTTAATTGGGCTATAGATGCTGCGAAGTTTATTTAGATTTGAAGGTTTCGCTGGGCTGGCCGTGTTGTACAAATGAGGGGTTATCTAAACAAAAAGACTGACAGACAAGATGTTCGTAAAACGCAGAGTTGGCAGATCAAACATGAGATGGGAAGCGGCCGTCAACTGAGATGCATGAGACCTGCTGGGAGCTTTAGAAACCGGCACCGATCCGGTGACCAGCTGTTGCGCCGATAGGATGGTAAAATTAAACACATTAGTCAGCTAGAGACCAATCCCTGGTATTCACTTAGCATATGCTGTGAGATTTCCTCGTCTTGAAGGCACTATCGGCAAATCTGGACATCTACAAGTATCCCATTCGGCTATGTACAACTACCCTGAAGTCAGGCCTTGTCATTAAAAGTCCGACTCGCAGGAACTGACTCATCTTAGCGCGGTTCCGTTCTTATCCCTAGTCTAATTTCGAAAGATTAAAATAGAAGCAGTTATTATTTTGTTGAGAGGAGATCGTTGACCGTTGATGATGCAAGGTAGGGATTGTCCGGGTTCAGTCACTGCTACTTAATAATACATACCCCATATGTGTATGTATGTGGGCATATATATGTACATATGTGTGCGTGTATATGTGTATGTGTATATGCATATATATAAATATATATATATATATTATATATAAATATATATATATATTATATATAAATATATATATATATATATATATATATATTATATATGTATATATATATACATATATATATATATATATATATATATATATATATATATATATATATATGTTAGGTATATTTACATAGATATGTGCATATATTAGTGTTAAATATGTCCTACTTGTATTTACAGCCCTGATGAAGGCTTGAAGTTCAAGCCGAAACGTCGGCAAAATAAAACCATTTCTACGATAAAAGTAGCAGACACCGAACCCCGACAGTTATTATTTTGGTTCCACCAGTCTTGAAAGGTAGGATTTACAATCTTATCTGGAACGGTCAGCAACACTAGAAACTTTCCCGCTAGTTACAAGGTCTTGGAATCTTGGAACTCTATATTTCTAACAATAAATTGTTTTTGTTATTTTACTAAACCTGTTTTATTTTCGAATACATTATCCAACTATAAGCAATTAAAAAATAACAAGGAATAAAAAACAGACAAAAAGAACAGTTCGAATAAGCGAAATCAATTACTTTAAAGCTTTAAGCTCTTATTTCTCCGATTGTCATCGCCTAATAAAAACTTTCATTAGAACCTTTTATGTAGAGCATTTAATAAGCTTTCTAATGGTATTCTTCCGTTTACCAAGATTTTCAACCGTTTTCGAGATATTAATGAAAGTTCCCAAAATTTACATTATTTCTAACAACAGAAAATTGGTCTCATTTTTCATATCCTGTTTTACACACAAAATTTTCCCAACATAAGAAATTACAAAAATAAAAAGTAATAAAAAACAAAGGGAAAGAGACAATAATTACAAAAAGAACGACAAAAACCCGTTCATAAGAACAAAACAGACGTATTTGAAGTTTTAAGCACTTATTTCTCCGATTGACATAACCTAATCAAAAATAGTTTTAGAATAATTTTTGTAGAGAATTTAGTAAGCTTTCAAATAGTATCTATCCACTTACCACGATTTCCCAACCGTGTTCGAGATAATAATGAAAGTATACGAAGTTCCCAAAACTTTTCATGTCTGTTCATAAAATATTTTATTCTAACCCTTCCTTAACTCCAAACGTAACATAACTTTCAACATATTAGATTTAATGAAAGTAGAACATGCAGATAATGTTTCAACTGAATCCCGTGATTCTAAGTACCCAAATCAAAAACGGTATTCAAAAATTATTTTTCCAATTTTATCGAAAACGGTTAAAGCTATCGCCTTGAAAATGGTTTCATTCGTTTTCCTAGCCCAAGAAGCCTATAAAAAGAGTACTTACAAGCTTATGAACTCAAAAACGTAAGCGTTACGATTTTTTCTGCGCGAATTTCGCCCCAAACGCCATCTTCCAGTGGGCGGATTTTGCTGGTTAACGAACTTGACCTTCCAAATTGAACGAATGATTTTTGTACCAAATTTCATCAAAATCGGACCATCAGGGAAGCCAGAAATGAGCGAACAGACAAATATATATATATATACAAATTTGAACCACCGTTATTTTCGGTCTCTAGGGGTTCTGAAACGCGAAATTTTCTTGTCGGCACTTCCGGATTGTTTCATTGTATCAACCTTATAAGCGGGGTTCCTCCCTATGGGGGATGGAGGAACCGCGCTAAAAGGAATCCCGAGTTTTGCCTACCTTATTTCTGGCTTATAGCATTCTCTTGATAAGTGATATCTTTATTCAGCCTAAATATTTAGAGCTAAAATGAAAAAGTAAATAAACAATAAAATAAAGCTTTCCGATAATTTATATTCTAACGGAGGAAATTACATGGAAGGGTTCACGCAGGTAGAACTGCGTTGTAACTCTGCGTGGGACTGTAAAGAGATCGCCGTACTGCGCTCCCAGCACTGACCGAAAGTTAAGGGTTAAAAAATCAGTAACGTCAACCTTTAAAAAATTGAAAATTTTAACAGTACCAGCTCTATACATTTTAAAGGTTCTAAATATGACAAGAAAAACATATCACGTTATATAAAAAACATAGGGATATTCACTCCTATGTCACAAGGCAACGAAACCTAATAGCACTGGGCAAGCAAAGTAAATTTTTTAAAAAAGGGCTTGCGTTCATGGGAGCAACTTTAAACAACCAATTACCTAAGGAATTGAAGGAGGAGGATAAGAAGTTGTTCTCCGAAAAACGTAAGAATTACTTGGCATAACATCCCTATTATACAGTTAAAGAATTTTTTTCTACCGAACAACTTCTGGGACATTCATTCCTCTAATTATCACCAACATTTTGTTATTTGGTTTAATTGACTTATTGTATGGAAATGGCTTATTTTAAAAATTATTTCATTTTTTTGTTGTTTTTTATCCTTCCGAAAATATGGAATTACGGCGAGGAAGAGATTTCGTTCACAAGAAATTATCGTCATAATTATATGTGATATGCTTGAAAAATCAGAATATTCTATTTGCAAACCGAATATACAAGCTTAATGTGAGGGTTTTCCAGAAGGAAATATAATCCTTGGAAATGTATTTAATGAAAGACCGAAGCGGAGGAGTTGGAGGAAGCTGGTTTATGAATAACTTCAGGATGAGTTTGGCGGATTTACTGGAGTTAATAAAGGCCCTAAGTAAGGGTTGAAGGATGGAAACGGGAGGAATATGGAGCAAAGTAGGGTGTTAAAAGATTTACCGGCAACTTTCGCAAAACGTTTTCTCGAATAGGAAAAAAAAATATGAACTACCTGCTTTAGGGTTTAGTAATCTCTTCGGACGGAGAAGTAGTGGAAAAACTGCAGAGGACAATGATGTGAGAAGATATATGAAAACCCAGTTCTGCTTAGAGTCTATAATACAAGGGAAGCTAGGGTTTCGGAGGAGAATGGTAGATGGATGCCAACGTCCTTCCAGAAAATTCTACTCCAAAGGTGCCATCAAGGACTTGATATATTTCCATTTGAAATTTTATGGTTTGGCTTTCCACGGTATGTCGTCCCTTCCCAAAGGTAAGCGTCAGTTACATTATAAGCGACTTTATAAATTCCGAACACCTCGATTAACCAGGAATGAGGAACCGAATCAAAAGATTTCTTGTATTTTTTTTTTTTAATAGGCACTGCAACCACTGGGGTCATTGGTGCCTTGAAAGTACCTTGATAAGGGAGAAAAGACCCCGGGGCGGATTTCTTGTATTAAATCCATGACATCGATGGACTTCGCTGTTTGGCCTGCGATGCAATAAACGAGTTAGTAACCATCCATCAAGGACTATGACTGTCTATTTAGATGATATGTACGTAGAAGGTCCATAAAACGTCTGCCCATTTTGATATTTTATTTCTTACGGCGCATCTCAATTAGGCTATTAGCCGTGCTATTTCTAGGTTGCCTACCTACCTGAACATCGGTGCTGGAGCAGGGAATGTTTTTAGCGCGTCCATACATGATCCTGCTACTGGCGGGACTTGAACACGCATCTCCTAACAACCAACGAATCGGAGAGAGAGAGAGAGAGAGAGAGAGAGAGAGAGAGAGAGAGAGAGAGAGAGAGAGAGAGAGAGAGAGAGAGAGAGAGAGAGAGAGAGAGAGAGAGAGAGAGAGAGAGAGAGAGGGGGGGGGGGCGTATCTTTACGCTTCATCGACAGCTTTTACGTGTATTGGCTTCGGTGATTGGCCTGTATCATCCAATATCGCCTCAACCTGAAAATGGCTGGTAGATAGTAACAGGTCAGGGTCAAAAGGTCCCAGCAAGGATTTCATGGTCACGTCATGATAAACAATAAACGAATCGAAAACGGTCTTAGAAAAACTACCCTTTGTTTTGAACAACAAAACCACTGACAAAATGATTTGCAGGAGAATTAATTGGTTGAGAAAGCAAGAAATATGTGATTAGACTTCGTTGTTTTGTACTTAGAGTTGCATCATCTTAAGCAAAATGAAACGAAACGACATTGGAAAAACTATCCTGGACTTTTCAGTAAATTACTTTTACATTATATGTTTTTGATTCAATTCCATTGAGAATAATAACTCTCAAGTATTAAATATCTGAAACAAAACGAAATTTCATTTTTTTAATCCCAATTCCGGCATTTCGTTAATTTATAATTTCGGCACTCTTATTAGTTAAGTGTTGTCACGTTTTAAACTGCGACCAAAAAGCGATTCATTAAATCACACCTAGAACTGAATCAAAGCCATACTCGTCCTGAGCCTATAGCTCCTGAACCTGAAAATATGACTTAATTCAACAATCAATCGTTGTTGACGAAGAATCCTTGTTGAAACCTAGAAATATTTTGAATGCTTCTGATGTAGGCAAATGCTTGTGGAGAGGATAAGGAAATGGGCCTGCCAAGGTGGTTTCCTAGAGGAAGTAACGGTTGTCATCCTGCTAATAGCGCGCTTAATATTCCTCTGATGTCAACCAAAACAGTGTCACGTTAATCCGGGAATAGCCCAGGCGGCCCGTAGTGCATAAGATAGTTGTCGCGTCATAAGTACGACATTCTCGTGGCAGACTAAGCATCGTCTCGCGTGTCATTGCAACACGGTATAACCCCAGCTTGGTTCATGAGAGTAAGTAACTCGGCACAATTAACACACTATCACAGGAAATAAGGATGGTCTCCTGGCACGTTGAGCAAAATCTCGGGGAATAGTCAAACGACACAGCCTTTTTAATGTCGAGGTGCAATTGGCATAATATCACTGCAAAACCGCTGAACAATTAGCATAGTCTGGAGGCACAATTGAAATAGTCCCGAACAACAGTTGCATGCGGAACAATTAGTCTCGCACTGCAGACTTCCTAGTCTCGCGGAACAAATAGCACAGTGTCGCGCAACAATTTTCATATAATCTTTCTGCAGACAGCACAGTGTCACGCTGCAGGCATCGTGGTCCCGCTGCACAATTGGATTAGCATAGTCTCTTTCTGCAGACTTCGTAGTGTCGTAGCACAAATAGCATAGCCTAATGGCAAAACTAGCATAATCTCGTTCTGCGGACAGGAAAATCACGCTGAGCAATGAGCATAGTTTTGTACTGCGGTCAGCGTAGTCAAGCGGCGCAATTTGGATAATGTCGCGGCACGATTAGTGCCTATATATAGTCTCGCTGCCCAAACAGAATACCCTCCTGGCACAATTAACATATTCTTGCTGGGCAGCCGTCTAAGTCTCAAGACACAATTAGCATTGTCTCGCAGGTCAGAAAGCATAGCCTCGCGGCACAATTAGCATATTCTTGCTGGGCAGACGTCTAAGTCTCAAGACACAATTAGCATTGTCTCGCTGGTCTGAGAGCATAGTCTCGCGGCACTATTAGCATATTCTTGCTGGGCAGACGTCTAAGTCTCAAGACACAAATAGCATTGTCTTGCTAGTCTGAAAGCATAGTCCCGCGCCACAATTAGCATATTCTTGCTGGGCAGCCGTCTAAGTCTCAAGACACAATTAGCATTGTCTCGCAGGTCAGAAAGCATAGTCTCGCGGCACAATTAGCATATTCTTGCTGGGCAGACGTCTAAGTCTCAAGACACAAATAGCATTGTCTCGCAGGTCAGAAAGCATAGTCCCGCGGCACAATTAGCATATTCTTGCTGGGCAGCCGTCTAAGTCTCAAGACACAATTAGCATTGTCTCGCAGGTCAGAAAGCATAGTCTCGCGGCACAATTAGCATATTCTTGCTGGGCAGACGTCTAAGTCTCAAGACACAATTAGCATTGTCTCGCAGGTCAGAAAGCATAGTCCCGCGCCACAATTAGCATATTCTTGCTGGGCAGACGTCTAAGTCTCAAGACACAATTAGCATTGTCTCGCAGGTCAGAAAGCATAGTCTCGCGGCACAATTAGCATATTCTTGCTGGGCAGACGTCTAAGTCTCAAGACACAATTAGCATTGTCTCGCTGGTCTGAGAGCATAGTCTCGCGGCACTATTAGCATATTCTTGCTGTGCAGACGTCTAAGTCTCAAGACACAAATAGCATTGTCTTGCTAGTCTGAAAGCATAGTCCCGCGGCACAATTAGCATATTCTTGCTAGGCAGACGTCTAAGTCTCAAGACACAATTAGCATTGTCTCGCAGGTCAGAAAGCATAGTCTCGCGGCACAATTGACAATACTCTCAACACGATGAAAGCAAAACGCAGGAAATATTAAAAGGGTTGTCTTACTTGATAAGTCTGTACAATATGACAGCCATACTTTCTGATGGTAGCGAATAGATTGGAAAAGTGATGAAATACCTAATAGACACACATTTACAGAATAATATTTAAAAAAAGAAGAGATAACCAATGCCACTTTGTTATTTATGAATCGGCATCATTGAACTGACACACAACAAACAACAAAGATCACAAATAACTTACAAAAATATCTTGAACATTACAAATAAGTTAATAAATGTTTAGGGATACTTAGTAGTATTCTTGTTTCTTGATTCCTTCTATAGAATACTATATTAGTACTATTTTCTGTTTTCTTGTTTCTTGATTCCTTCAATAGAATACTATATTAGTAGTATTGTCTGTTTTCTTGTTTCTTGATTCCTTCTATAGAATACTATATTAGTAGTATTGTCTGTTTTCTTGTTTCTTGATTCCTTCTATAGAATACTATATTAGTAGTATTGTCTGTTTTCTTGTTTCTTGATTCCTTCAATAGAATACTATATTAGTAGTATTGTCTGTTTTCTTGTTTCTTGATTCCTTCTATAGAATACTATATTAGTACTATTGTCTGTTTTCTTGTTTCTTGATTCCTTCAATAGAATACTATATTAGTAGTATTGTCTGTTTTCTTGTTTCTTGATTCCTTCTATAGAATACTATATTAGTAGTATTGTCTGTTTTCTTGTTTCTTGATTCCTTCTATAGAATACTATATTAGTAGTATTGTCTGTTTTCTTGATTCCTTCTATAGAATACTATATTAGTAGTATTGTCTGTTTTCTTGATTCCTTCTATAGAATACTATATTAGTAGTATTGTCTGTTTTCTTGTTTCTTGATTCCTTCTATAGAATACTATATTAGTAGTATTGTCTGTTTTCTTGTTTCTTGATTCCTTCTATAGAATACTATATTCCTCCAAACAACAATTTTCAGTAGAAAATACGATTATAAAAATTAACATAAATCTGAAATAAGTAGATTGTCTAACCGACTAAAATAATTTCCATCAAAACAGGGAGTGAATCCTATCTTATCAGTAATGAGAGAGAATATTCGCCGTTCCTTTTCTAATTAGTAGAGCTATTATTAACTAAAGTTGCTTCTACTAATTAACTTATTAATTAAGCATGTTATTGTGTTGTTTCTGTGTAGAAAGTCGGTGTGGGAGGGGGCGGGGAGGGTAAAGTTGGCAGACATAGATGTTAAACGGACTTAACTCGGTTACTGATTCTGCAGGGGATGTAGGGAGTTGTTCCCTGTCCGGTTGTTTCTATCTTCGTGTTGTTCTCCTCTCCGAGTTGTTCTAGAGTTGTCTTCTCCCAGATCAAGCTACCCGGTTTTATTATATATTCCTCTTAGTTGCTGAGAGTCTTTTGGTGGTTTAATTTAATCGCTGAAAAAGGTATTTATTAGCCACAACCTTAACATGGAAGTACAAAATCCGAAACTATCTCCAAAAAGGCACAATAGTGCATCAAAATGGTTTATTAGTGGTCCAAAATTAAATCAAAATCAGACCCGTTTTGCACTGTTAAGTTGTCGTCATAACCGAGTTTTCCTCAATATGAAATATCAAAATTACACCCCTGGACTGCAATGTCCGATGTCTAAGTTCAGGGTTCTACTCAACTCAAACTAGCAGGCATTAGCTAGGCTATTATAAAGGCGACAATTCCTATTTTTGAAAGGGTTTCAGAAAAACGCCTTTAGCCTAAAACCTATTCCCAGCCTCGGTGGAGCTACTGAAACATGATAGATCTAGGCGCACGGTAGTGCGCCAGGCCAAGTTCCGGCCTAAGCATACTGTGTGTATATTACAGGAGGTCTTAGAGCCGATTTTTACCCTCTTATAACTTTCAACTAGGTAAAGATAAAGTTATGAAATTTTACACAGGTATTGTACTACTAGATGTGAGTAAAACTGGAAATTTTCATAATAATGAATAGTTTCTGAGATATAAGCGATCAAAAATCGGAATTTATAGGACTCACTCACTCATCAAAATTATTAGGCACTTCCCTTCCCATGATGCTAGAGACTTGAAATTTTGCAGGATGATAGAAATGAAGGTGTTAATAAAGGAAAAAATTGAAAAATCCTGAAAAGTTGTGTTTGAATCCGCTTCCGGGGCGCGGGCGTGCCAGTTTTGTACTTCCTTCAGAAACCCGTCATTCCGTCCGAAACCCATGTGGGGTATCAAATGAATCGTCTCGGTATGAAGAACCTATATTTGATGTTTTAAGAAACATTAAGACGCATATAGGCTCGGTCAAAATCTTATACCAGCTGTCTGTCTGTATGTTTGTTCCTTATGCAAATCCGAACCGTTTGACCGATTTTGACCAAACTTGGGACACAAGTGCGTCTTGATACGGGGAGAATCATAGGCTAGGTTAAATTGTCTATCAGCTGTCCGTTTGTTCATTATACAAATTCACACCGTTTGACCGATTTTGACAAAATTTGACACACGTGTCGGTCTTGATCCAGGAAGTGTCATAGGCTAATTCAAAATTGTCTATCAGCTGTTTGCCTAATTGTTCATTCCTTATACAAATCCACACGATTTGACCGATTTTGACCAAACATGGTACATAGGTAGGTCTTTATCCGGGTAGTTTCATACGCTAGGTCAAAATCGTCTATCAGCTGTCTGCTTGTTCCTTACACAAATTCACACCGTTTGACCGATTTTGACGAAACTTGTGACACCGGTAGGTCTTGGTCCGGGGAATTCACTAGGCTAGGTAAAAAAAGGCCTTTCAGCTGTTTGTCTGTATGTTTCTTCCTTATACAACTCCACACCGTTTGTTCTATTTTGACCAAACTTGTTTGGCAGGTAGGTCTTGATACGGGAGTGTCATATTACCTAAGACGTTTTGTACTTTTTGTTCCATCGGAAAGCCATCACTCTTTCTGAAACCAATCATGTGGGGTATCAAATGAATCGTCATGGTAAAGAGAACCTATATTTGATGTTTTAAGAAACATTTCGACGCATCTTACCAACAACAGTTGTGACTTCTTTCTTAAATCTTGTAAATAAAGTCGTAGGGGTGAACTGCATAATATACTTGAAAGCAGATACTAAGTTTTTCAGGGGTCTCCCGTGGTCTAGTGGCTAGCGCGCTAGATTCATAAGCGGGAGATGGTGGGTTCGATCCCCACCGGCGACAGGAATTTTCTCATCTTAGGGCTCGCTGGGAAAATTCCTGGCCACCCTGGACGTCGGCGCTAATGGCCAAGAATTGTCGATGCGCCGTAAAAAAAATAAAAAAAAAAATAACTAAGTTTTTCAAATCGAGCCATCTAAATTACAAAGTTTAGGATCACAAACCCAAAAGGTATCGTCTTTCTTCTTATCTTTTTCTTGAAGGCCTTCTACACTTTCCCTATTGTGATCTTTATCCTCGGGATAAGGTTCCTGTGTTTTACAGTGTAATAGTTTAGTTAAGAGAGCAATCAATTTGTCCTCTAGAGTAAAGTCATCTGGAAGAGCTTCTAACTTTTCTAGTCTAGTGATTAGATGTATGTAGGTTGATTATTGGGATCAAATATCAAGCAGTAAGGAGAACTTTATGCAGAATCCAAAGACCCTGGTTTTATATGAAGTACAAAAGCCAGTAGGTATGCGGCAACTAAATTTTAATTAATACTTAGAAAAAAGTAATGAGATCCCCAAAAAAACATAAATGTGAATTAGAGGCCAAGTTCCTCCCCCCACAAAGAAACACTCCATTCCCCAAAAATATCCCCTCCTAAAACCCCCCAAAAACGCCTTACCATCCTACACTCCAAAAAAGTAGTATGAGTTGGTGCATTAAATGTACCATATTTTCAACCAAAAATATTTGCCAATACAAGAGATGATACAAGAAAGAAATGTCCAAGTTCATTACTTTGTATACTTTCGTTAGTATCGCGAAAACCGTTGACAATCTTGGAAGCAGAAGGTTACCATTCGAAAGCTTACTAAATGCTCTACAAAAAAGGTTCTAAAGAAAGTTTTAATTAGGCGATGTCAATCGGAGAAATAAGTGCTTAAAACTTTAAAGTAATTGATTTCGTTTATTCGAATGGTTCTTTTTGTCTATTTTATTCCTTGTTATTTTTAAATTGCTTATAGTCGGATAATATATTTGACAATAAAACAGATTAAGTAAAATAAGAAGATCAATTTATTCTTAAAAATGTAGCGTTCAAAGAGAGAGATCCCAAGGCTTTCCAAATGCCTCTGTGCGGTGGCCTTTCTGCCCGACTTATGGGATAGCTGACCCATACAGGTAAGATTGTAAATCAAGACCTTTCAAGACTGGTTAGTTTGAGATTTCATTTGGATAGGTGTTTCGCTATTGATCAAAACAAAGTAATAACTGTTCCTATTCTATGCCTTCATAAACACTAAAGATAAGAACGGAACCGCGCTAAGATGACGGAGTTCCTGCGAATCGGACTTTTTTGTAGAGCATTTAGTAAGCTTTCGAAGGGTAACCTTCTGCTTCACAAGATTGTCAACGGTTTTCGAGATACTAACGAAAGTATACAAAGTTACCAAAATTTTTTATATCTGTTAATAAAATATTTTATTCTAACCCTTCCTTAACTCCAAACGTAACAAAAATTTCAACATATTATTTTTAATGAAAGTAGAACATGCAGAAAATGTTTCAACTGAATCCCATGATTCTAAGTACCCAAACCAAAAACGGTATTCAAAAATTATTTTCCTAATTTTCTCGAAAACGGTTAAAGCTATCGCCTTGAAAATGATTTCATTCGTTTCCCTAGCCCAAGACGCATATACAACGAGTACTTACAAGCTTATGAACTCAAAAACGTAAGCGTTACGATTTTTTTTGCGCGAATTTCGCCCCAAACGCCATCTTCCAGTGGGCGGATTCTGCTGGTTAACGAACTTGACCTTTCAAATCGGAAGACGGATTTTTGTACCAAATTTCATCACAATCGGACCATTAGGGAAGCCAGAAATGAGCGAACAGACAAATATATATATATATACATATATATATATAAATATATATATATATATATATATATATATATATATATATATATATATATATATATGTATATATATATATACAAATTTGAACCACCGTTATTTTCGTTCTCTATGGGTTCTGAAACGCGAAATTTTCTAGTCGGCACTTCCGGATTGTTTCATTGTATCAACCTTATAAGCGGGGTTCCTCCCTATGGGGGAGGGAGGAACCGCGCTAAAAAGCAAAAACAAAACAACAATACAATTCCAAATCTGGCTACTTACACAAATATAACATTTAAAGTTTCTTAGACTACTTGAACTTATAAAACATTTTTTGGTAACTAATGCCTTGATATTCTAACTTATTACCTTAAGATTATAATAAATAACATAGCATATAGCCTTATTTTAAAATAAAAACAAGTTCATATCACTAATATAAAAAATAATATAAAAATTAAAAATATGACACTAGTAAAACATAAATTAAAATAAAATTATATACATTAAAATAAAATTATATACAAATATGTTCTTTGGACTACAAATTAAATTGAGACGTCTCTTGAATAATGAACAAAAAAATCCCTTATCGAGTAAACATTCATTTCCGAAATAATGTATTTACATTGGCATACAAATTTAGCGTGTTCGTCTAATTCTTTTATTTGCCTAGGAAGGGAGTTGTAAATAATCGCTCCATTATGTAACAAGCCTTTTGAATGAAAGCAGGTTACATGCTGCTCTATTTCTAAATTCCTAGCCTGCCTTGTCGAATAGGAATGTAAATCCCCCTCGACTTAAACAGATGCAGGTTATTTTTTACAAATTTCAGTACTTCTAATAAGTAGAAAGATGGGATCGTCGAAATTTTATGTTTTTTGAAAAAATGTCTGCAGAAGGTTGTTCTTTGTAGATTGCATATCGTCGATACAAAAGCGAACTAACGAATATGAAAAAATGCATCTTTCATTGTCCATCTTTAATAATTTCTGCTGGACTTATTTACGGCAAATTCTTCAATCTGACTTCACTCTATTAAAGGGAAAGTATTCCACTATCAAAAGGTGAAATCTGCCGAATATTTGACTGTCCAAAAGAAAGTTATGAATAAATACTTTTCCACTCTGAAAAGTGGTGATTTTCATATTCGTTAGTTAGCTTTTGTATCGACGATATGCTTCTTATCGCCCTTTTTTGTATCTTAAAAATATCTTTCCCATGCCCATTTAATGTATATGCCCATATAAAGACTTTAAATCCTAACCGTTATAAACTGCTTAGTCTATAAGAGGTCACATCCTAACCTTGACGGAGCTACTACACCAGTAGAATGAAAGCAGCCCAAAACTAGCTTTGGTGTAAGTGACGGTGCTATTGAATAACACACAAGAAAAAGGCCAAACCCTTACACCCTTAGAATGGAGTCAAATCCCCAGCCAAGAAAGAAATATTGAAGCACTCGGGTAAAAAAAGACCCACATTCTAGCCTTGACCCGTTTACCATCCTCCGCAAAGAGCTTCAAAGTCCTTAGAAGGGGACTTCATCCTAACAGCCATCAAAAATCAAGATGTAACTACAGACATGTTCCCTTAGGAAGGCGTTAAAGCCTACACATGAAGGACCAAGTACGCCTTTAGCAAGAAGGACTAGCTCTGAAGGAGGGTCTGGAACGTTCGGTCAGAAAGACGCCAAATTCTAGTCTTAACGCAGATATTACCCCCGTACAAATGAAGCCAAATCCTAGCCTCGGAGAAACTACAGAAATACGCCCTCAAAAAGACGCTAAATTCTGGCATTGACGCAGATGCAACCCCAAGAAAAAGAGTCCAAATCCTATCCTTTAAGGAGCTACTGAAACTCGCCCTCAAAAAGACGCCAAATTCTAGACTTGTCACAGATGCTACCCCAAGAAAAAGAGGCCAAATCCTAGCCTATAAGGAGCTACTAAAACACGCCCTCAAAAATACGCCAAATTCTAGACTTGATGCAGATGCTACCCCGAGAAAAAGAGGCCAAATCCTAGTCTTTAAGGAGCTACTGAAACACGCCCTCAAAAAGACGCCAAATTCTAGACTTGATGCAGATGCTACCCCGAGAAAAACAGGGCAAATCCTAGTCTTTAAGGAGCTACTGAAACACGCCCTCAGAAAGACGCCAAATTCTAGACTTGATGCAGATGCTACCCCGAGAAAAAGAGGCCACATCCTAGCCTCGGAGAAGCTACAGAAACACGCCCTCAGAAACAAGACGCCAAGACGCCGGCCAATTCTACCCCAAGAAAAAGAGGCCAAATCCTAGCCTTAAAGAGCTACTGAAACACGCCCTCAGAAAGGCGCCAAATCCCTAGCCGTGACGGAGCTACTCCATCAAAGAGCCCCCTGACGTGAAGGAATATTTAATTACCACCTAACCGTGTATAATAGCGATAATGCTGTGCCGTGTGTCGCTCCGTGCTGGTAATGGGGCGACGCCCTTCCTATCCCGCACCCCCTTCCCCCTTTTAATTCCAGTTATGAGCAAGGTCGATAAATCAATTTCCCCGTAGTCATTTGTGAGAAAGCGTCTTGGCTCGCCCCTTCAATCTGAGGTCGCTAGTCTTGGCTCGCCCCTTCAATCACAGGTCGCTAGTCTTGGCTCGCCCCTTCAATCACAGGGCGCTAGTCTTGGCTCGCCCCTTCAATCACAGGGCGCTAGTCTTGGCTCGCCCCTTCAATCACAGGGCGCTAGTCTTGGCTCGCCCCTTCAATCACAGGGCGCTAGTCTTGGCTCGCCCCTTCAATCAAAGGGCGCTAGTCTTACATACACAAATTAGTCCATTTGTGAGGAAGCGTCTTGGCTCGCCCCTTCAATCACAGGGCGCTAGTCTTACATACACAAATTAGTCCATTTGTGAGGAAGCGTCTTGGCTCGCCCCTTCAATCACAGGGCGCTAGTCTTACATACACAAATTAGTCCATTTGTGAGGAAGCGTCTTGGCTCGCCCCTTCAATCACAGGGCGCTAGTCTTACATACACAAATTAGTCCATTTGTGAGGAAGCGTCTTGGCTCGCCCCTTCAATCACAGGGCGCTAGTCTTGGCTCGCCCCTTCAATCAAAGGGCGCTAGTCTTACATACACAAATTAGTCCATTTGTGAGGAAGCGTCTTGGCTCGCCCCTTCAATCACAGGGCGCTAGTCTTACATACACAAATTAGTCCATTTGTGAGGAAGCGTCTTGGCTCGCCCCTTCAATCACAGGGCGCTAGTCTTGGCTCGCCCCTTCAATCAAAGGGCGCTAGTCTTACATACACAAATTAGTCCATTTGTGAGGAAGCGTCTTGGCTCGCCCCTTCAATCACAGGGCGCTAGTCTTACATACACAAATTAGTCCATTTGTGAGGAAGCGTCTTGGCTCGCCCCTTCAATCACAGGGCGCTAGTCTTACATACACAAATTAGTCCATTTGTGAGGAAGCGTCTTGGCTCGCCCCTTCAATCACAGGGCGCTAGTCTTGGCTCGCCCCTTCAATCAAAGGGCGCTAGTCTTACATACACAAATTAGTCCATTTGTGAGGAAGCGTCTTGGCTCGCCCCTTCAATCACAGGGCGCTAGTCTTACATACACAAATTAGTCCATTTGTGAGGAAGCGTCTTGGCTCGCCCCTTCAATCACAGGGCGCTAGTCTTACATACACAAATTAGTCCATTTGTGAGGAAGCGTCTTGGCTCGCCCCTTCAATCACAGGGCGCTAGTCTTACATACACAAATTAGTCCATTCTTTATTATATTTTATCTTTATAATACACATTTATCTCTTTGTTTTTGTAGCCAATTTATAGTCCGAGAGCCAGTAACCTCACGTTTCATGAAGTGTTTTATGCACCTTGAAATTTTGCTATTATGTACCTCTTGGGCAGATAAGAAGGTAAATATGTGTTGGCTAGACTTACTGTGGTGTGTTCCCAAAATAGAGTTTTTTTCAGAAGCCAACTATCTGAATAATAAATAAGGCAGCCACTTTTAAAGGGTATAACATGTAAAAAACTTAGTTTTTTTTTATTCTAATTTAAATGAGAGTTTTATTCACGCTGCCATTTAAACCGGGCCAGCTGTACAAGATGTGAGTAAGAACCAATGAGAGCGCAGGGAACAACATCAACTGCGCAGTGCTCTCATTCACTCTTACGGTTACACGCAGTGTCTTTCATTCTTATCATTGGCGTCATTTATTTTTATGTTTCCTGGCAATTAAACTGCACAAAAGTGTCTACCCTTTTGTAATAATTTTCAAATATGTTTATTGAAGAGACTGTTTAAATAGCAGCGTGAATAAACCACTTCATTTAATATCAAAAATAGAAACTTATCGGTCTGCCTTATTTATTATTCATTGTAAAATTGCCTTAATTTTTTTTTTTTTTTTTTTTTTTTTTTTTTTTACATTAATGATAGTTGTCTTCTGAATAACACACTATTTTGGGGCAATATTGTTTTACACCTTTCCTCTATGCGTTGTACCTGGTGTTCCAAAGTATATCCAGGAAATACATACTTACCTTCTTATCTACCCAAGAGGTACATTATAGCAAAATTTCAAGGTACATAAAACACCAGCTCTCCGACTATTATTGAAGAGGATTTTCAGGTCACTTTGTCTCAAAGAATAGAACGAAAAGTTTTTATTGCGAACAATAAATACTCGTTTTGAGGTAGGTTATTCAAAAATCTTTTTTAAAAAGTCCATTTCAAGGATGAGAATGTATAGCTTTCCTGAAGAAAGTACTTCTCCCCTTGGAGAACATAAAATTCAAAGTGAAGATGTGAAAGTTAGACGAAGAAGCTGGTGTTTAACGGGGGAACTTCACGAAGGATGCTTTCTGTTCCTCCTTCAAACAACTCAAAATACTTACAAGATTCATTTTCATTTGATTTTATTTCAGTTAATATAAGGCACTAGCTAAATGCCCGTGCTTCGTCACGGCAGATAAGTAGTTATTTTATTGCGCTAAATAATTTAATTTTGTGCAGTTTATTTTAGCACGATTCCCGTCATACTTCATCAATTGATAAGTAAACAAAGTATAATGTTTCTTGACACTAGCCCGCTCCAGACTAGTTAAAGAAAACCCTACCAAATTTTACACAGGTCTTATACTCATAGATGTGTGTAAAATTGAAAAGTTTCTTAATTCTACATTGAAGCGTTTCTGAGATATAGGCGATGGAAAACCGGAACGTATACGACTCTCTGACACACTCATCAAAATTATTATCCACTTTCCGAAAAGGTAGAGACTTAAAATTTTGCGGGATGATAGACATTAGGGTGTTATTAAAGGGAAAAATAGAAAACCTTCGACGGTGCTAATTCTGCGGGATGATAGACATTAGGGTGTTATTAAAGGGAAAAATAGAAAACCTTCGACGGTGCTAATTCTGCGGGATGATAGACATTAGGGTGTTATTAAAGGGAAAAATAGAAAACCTTCGACGGTGCTAATTCTGCGGGATGATAGACATTAGGGTGTTATTAAAGGGAAAAATAGAAAACCTTCGACGGTGCTAATTCTGCGGGATGATAGACAGGGTGTTATTAAAGGGAAAAATAGAAAACCTTCGACGGTGCTAATTCTGCGGGATGATAGACAGGGTGTTATTAAAGGGAAAAATAGAAAACCTTCGACGGTGCTAATTCTGCGGGATGATAGACAGGGTGTTATTAAAGGGAAAAATAGAAAACCTTCGACGGTGCTAATTCTGCGTGATGATAGACAGGGTGTTATTAAAGGGAAAAATAGAAAACCTTCGACGGTGCTAATTCTGCGGGATGATAGACATTAGGGTGTTATTAAAGGGAAAAATAGAAAACCTTCGACGGTGCTAATTCTGCGGGATGATAGACATTAGGGTGTTATTAAAGGGAAAAATAGAAAACCTTCGACGGTGCTAATTCTGCGGGATGATAGACATTAGGGTGTTATTAAAGGGAAAAATAGAAAACCTTCGACGGTGCTAATTCTGCGGGATGATAGACAGGGTGTTATTAAAGGGAAAAATAGAAAACCTTCGACGGTGCTAATTCTGCGGGATGATAGACAGGGTGTTATTAAAGGGAAAAATAGAAAACCTTCGACGGTGCTAATTCTGCGTGATGATAGACAGGGTGTTATTAAAGGGAAAAATATAAAACCTTCGACGGTGCTAATTCTGCGGGATGATAGACATTAGGGTGCTATTAAAGGGAAAAATAGAAAACCTTCGACGGTGCTAATTCTGCGGGATGATAGACATTAGGGTGCTATTAAAGGGAAAAATAGAAAACCTTCGACGGTGCTAATTCTGCGGGATGATAGACAGGGTGTTATTAAAGGGAAAAATAGAAAACCTTCGACGGTGCTAATTCTGCGGGATGATAGACATTAGGGTGCTATTAAAGGGAAAAATAGAAAACCTTCGACGGTGCTAATTCTGCGGGATGATAGACAGGGTGTTATTAAAGGGAAAAATAGAAAACCTTCGACGGTGCTAATTCTGCGGGATGATAGACATTAGGGTGTTATTAAAGGGAAAAATAGAAAACCTTCGACGGTGCTAATTCTGCGGGATTATAGACATTAGGGTGTTATTAAAGGGAAAAATAGAAAACCTTCGACGGTGCTAATTCTGCGGGATGATAGACATTAGGGTGTTATTAAAGGGAAAAATAGAAAACCTTCGACGGTTCTAATTCTGCGGGATGATAGACAGGGTGTTATTAAAGGGAAAAATAGAAAACCTTCGACGGTGCTAATTCTGCGGGATGATAGACAGGGTGTTATTAAAGGCAAAAATAGAAAACCTTCGACGGTGCTAATTCTGCGGGATGATAGACATTAGGGTGCTATTAAAGGGAAAAATAGAAAACCTTCGACGGTGCTAATTCTGCGGGATGATAGACAGGGTGTTATTAAAGGGAAAAATAGAAAACCTTCGACGGTGCTAATTCTGCGGGATGATAGACATTAGGGTGTTATTAAAGGGGAAAATAGAAAACCTTCGACGGTGCTAATTCTGCAGGATGATAGACATTAGGGTGTTATTAAAGGGAAAAATAGAAAACCTTCGACGGTGCTAATTCTGCGGGATGATAGACATTAGGGTGTTATTAAAGGGAAAAATATAAAACCTTCGACGGTGCTAATTCTGCGGGATGATAGACATTAGGGTGTTATTAAAGGGAAAAATAGAAAACCTTCGACGGTGCTAATTCTGCGGGATGATAGACAGGGTGTTATTAAAGGGAAAAATAGAAAACCTTCGACGGTGCTAATTCTGCGGGATGATAGACAGGGTGTTATTAAAGGGAAAAATAGAAAACCTTCGACGGTGCTAATTCTGCGTGATGATAGACAGGGTGTTATTAAAGGGAAAAATATAAAACCTTCGACGGTGCTAATTCTGCGGGATGATAGACATTAGGGTGCTATTAAAGGGAAAAATAGAAAACCTTCGACGGTGCTAATTCTGCGGGATGATAGACATTAGGGTGCTATTAAAGGGAAAAATAGAAAACCTTCGACGGTGCTAATTCTGCGGGATGATAGACAGGGTGTTATTAAAGGGAAAAATAGAAAACCTTCGACGGTGCTAATTCTGCGGGATGATAGACATTAGGGTGCTATTAAAGGGAAAAATAGAAAACCTTCGACGGTGCTAATTCTGCGGGATGATAGACAGGGTGTTATTAAAGGGAAAAATAGAAAACCTTCGACGGTGCTAATTCTGCGGGATGATAGACATTAGGGTGTTATTAAAGGGAAAAATAGAAAACCTTCGACGGTGCTAATTCTGCGGGATTATAGACATTAGGGTGTTATTAAAGGGAAAAATAGAAAACCTTCGACGGTGCTAATTCTGCGGGATGATAGACATTAGGGTGTTATTAAAGGGAAAAATAGAAAACCTTCGACGGTGCTAATTCTGCGGGATGATAGACAGGGTGTTATTAAAGGGAAAAATAGAAAACCTTCGACGGTGCTAATTCTGCGGGATGATAGACATTAGGGTGCTATTAAAGGGAAAAATAGAAAACCTTCGACGGTGCTAATTCTGCGGGATGATAGACAGGGTGTTATTAAAGGGAAAAATAGAAAACCTTCGACGGTGCTAATTCTGCGGGATGATAGACATTAGGGTGTTATTAAAGGGGAAAATAGAAAACCTTCGACGGTGCTAATTCTGCAGGATGATAGACATTAGGGTGTTATTAAAGGGAAAAATAGAAAACCTTCGACGGTCCTAATTCTGAATTCACTTACAAAAAGTATCGATATCCCCAAAAAAACTAAAGTTGAAAAAAAAACCAAGTTCCAGGCTCCTCTCAAAAACAGTTTTCCTTTGAGAGTAATGATATTATAGTATTGCTACCAAGTTTTAGGTCTTTAATACCTTATCAAGAACCTAATATAATAATTTGTGCATTTCCAACTTGGCCAGTTTTCGTTAAATGATGGCCGCTGTAACGGTCGGATTTATTATAAAGTTTCTGGTATTTGAAGATTGAAGTCCTTAGTGTAACGATTCAGGAGTATTATAAACTCTCTGATGACTTAAAAAGATCGGGTTTGTATGAACGCTATGTAAGATAAAACTGGCATAATTTAACGAAAACTGGCCATGTTGGAAATGCACAAATAAGTGAAAGGGTCTTATTAGGTACTTGACAAGGTATTAAGATCCTAAAACGTAGCCCAATACTATGACATTATGACTTTCATAGGAAAACAGTTTTTGGGAGGGGCCTGGAATTCTGCCTTTTTTCAACGTTAGTACTTTTTTGGGGGTGGGAGGGACGTGTCTGTCTGTTTGTTCCTTATATAAATCCACGTCATTTGACCGATTTTGACCAAACTTGGCACACATGTAGGTCATGATTCGGGGAGTGTCGTAGGCTAGATTAAAATCGTCTAGGACTTACGGTTTGGAGGTCACGGGTTCGAAACTGTGAACCCAAACAGTTACAGATTTGCGTTATTAGATTTTCATATTACGCCGAGTAACTGCTAATAAAAATATAAAAGTATGAAGATTATGAAATCTATGAATACATATCCCAAATAGATTCTCTTGATCTATAATTGCTCAAAATTACAGCAATAATACAAAAATTTAATAAAATAAATGTGAAATATTTCAGAACAGCGCATAAATTAATTTCCGAGAGAACACGTCCGCTTGAACATGGGCTGAGTTTGAGGGGTTTCGGAGTTTGAAGTGTAGTTGGTCGGAGGCTGTTGGGGATGGTGGTGTTGGTTGCTAGGTGTAGTTTGTAAAGTCCTTGCTAAAAGGCAAGTCTACCAACCACTCGGGGAAGCAGTCACACACACTCGTCGCTCTCTTTTAGACAGCTACTTCCAGGAGTTTGGAGTCTTGGAGGGGGTCGTCTGGTTTTGAAGCAGGATGTTTGATTTAACCCTTAAAGTGGAAGATGGTGTACAGTGACGGATACTTGATGTAAGTTGTTTAGTAGAAGCAGATCTTGAAGGAAGTATGTACAATTGTATATTATTGCTGCGTTTTGTAGCAAAAGCAGATAAATGTAGTTTGATACTTGTCGTAGCGCCAACACCCGAAGTAACTGTACCAGAACGGATACACAGATGTACAGACAAAACGGGAAGAACTTATAGTAAATCGGGTACCAGTTGTATAACCAGGGTGTCTACTACTTTTGTGAAAGCCAATTTCGGGACTTTTTCCTGACATCTTAATGATTTGAAAAGCAAATTTATGCTCATTAAAAAGAAAATAATTTCAATCAAAATTAAAAAGCCTTAACTATTGGCTTAAAATTGGCCCTGTGTATAGAATTCCAATATTTAAGTCTGCATATATTTCAAAAAATGAATAATTGGTTTGTAAATGCATACAAAAACGGTGACAATTACGAATGCGCCGAAGTACCAGGATACGTTACACTCCGGTAAGAACTAAACTTTCGTGACTTGGTTTCTAAATTCATGACTTTTTCGTGATTTTCGTCCCCTATTTCCAATTTCGTGACATTTTCATGACTTTCGTGCTTTTTCGTGCAGTAGACATCCTGATAACCCACCTTTCGAGCAGGTAAAAATAGGCGGGTTCTTGATTTAATACCTTCACTAAAATAAGTATGTATACAAAAATACTTGACCTAACTTCTAGATATCAAGCAGGTAAACATAGACAAATACCTGATGTAATTCCTTATATAGCAGGCATCGATAGGCGGATACTTGATCTAACTTCTAGATATCAAACAGGTATCCATAGAAGGATACCTGATGTAACGTCCAGTTACTTGCAGAGGCTTATTTAGTAAATAATATCGGGGGGCGGAGGCATAATGGTACCAACGGAGGATTTGGGGGTGTAGGGAAATTCTTAAATATATTAGTGTAAAATGGTTAGTTTTGAGATCCTATGGAAACCAAATAGACCAGGATAGATGTTGAGGATATTTTTCGTATTACTATTTCGGTGGGGGGGGGGGGGGGGACGCAGCCCCGTCAGCTCCCCTCTTGTATACGCCTATGGATACTTGTTATAAAGCCTATCGTGGCGATATAACGTACTTACGTTTAAATGATGATACCACTCAAAGGTGATAAACTTAGTCCAATAATTGATATAAATCCTCAAAAAAAAGCAGATTTATGTGGAATGTAACTCATTCTAACGCAATAGCCGAATCTTCTAAACTAGGTCAGGTACTATATGTTCAACCGACATTCGAAACAAGTATGCATAAAGGGATGAACGATGTAAACCAATCGACCACACACTAGCTGGAGTCACTACAAACAAATTCTGACATTTTGTTCGGCCGAGGTCACTGCTTTGCAGAGACACACCAACTAATTTGATAGGTTCATAATCGCTATGGGGGCGAGGTGAGCTCAGTGGTAGAACACTGGACTCATATGCTGGAGGACCTGAATTCAAATCCCGAGCATAGTACTGAAGAGTTTTATCTTCTAGTGTCTTCTAGGCTTGGATTCGGCCTCTCTGACCTTCCCTAGGCCTATTTCAAGCAGCAAAGGGGAATATCAGGCGGCCGGAGCATAGTAATGACCACACTATCTCCCTAGTATGCCGAAAGGTCCTGAATCAGATACCTCTATAGTATCTGCTCCTCAATGCACTCGTGGTCCGTTACGGGAATCATTTTTTAGCATAAATATACTTCAGCGATTACCAAACTGATAAGAAGCGTTACAAAATAGTGTCCGCTGGCATGCGCTGTGGGTTTGAACGAATATAGCCACTGGGCATGCGCCTATGTGATTATATAGGTTTGTCGGGTGGACCTAAAGCATATTTATGTTCCTGAATTTGAGGACCAGGCTCAAAAAGATTTTTTTCTCTCTTTTTTTTTTATTATATCGTTGATATAAATGCTAAGTATCGAATGTTAAAAAACGAATTTTTCATTTTAAATCTTTACTGATTGCTGTTGGACTGATGGATGGCAAACTCTCGAATCTAAGTTCTCACAGTGAAAGGAGGATGTTACCACTGTCAAAAGGTAGAACCTGCCTACTATTTTAAATCTTTACTGATTGCTGTTGTACTGATGGATGGCAAACTCTCGAATCTAAGTTCACACGGTGAAAGGAGGATGTTACCACTGTCAAAAGGTAGAACCTGCCTACTATTTGAGTAATAAATAAAAGTATTTTCACTCTTGAAAGTGGTGATTTTCACATTCGTTAGTTTGCATTTGTATCGACGATATGTTTACCTACAAGGAGGTTAATGTTCTGATATTGATATTAGCCTAGGACAGTAACGATCTATCGTAATGGTAATTTATGGGTTAATTTTCTGAAATAATAATTGATCTTGGACTTGATGAATAGTAAAGAAGAATTTGAGACACTCTTGCAAAGCTGGAGAAAACCACAATGTAGCTGAATTCCCTGAAAAAGACAATGAGGAAGGAATTATCGCGAGTTAATGAAGAAAATGACAATGGATGGTAGTAAAAGAGGCGATAGATTAAGGATCGAATTTATTTCGTTAAGGGGTTGGAGCCCCCAATCCCCCCCCCCCTAGGGTTGTGGACATTGTCTAGATTGAATGAGGTTGATAGAGTGGGGCGCCTCCAGCTAAGTGGAAACCCGAGAGCATTACTAATAAACCAAGGCCTCTTTCTTCAAACTCCATCTTGTTGTTGGCTCCTTGTAGTCTACTAGCCGGAAGAAGTCCATCCCTTGTAGGTACTTGCACCGAACAAGAGTCTGCAGTGAAGATCTCCATCTTGTTGTTGGCTCCTTGTAGTCTACCAGCAGGAAGAAGTCCATCCCTTGTAGGTACTTGCACCGAACAAGAGTCTGCAGTGAAGATCTCCATCTTGTTGTTGGCTCCTTGTAGTCTACCAGCAGGAAGAAGTCCATCCCTTGTAGGTACTTGCACCGAACAAGAGTCTGCAGTGCAAATCTCCATCTTGTTGTTGGCTCCTTGTAGTCTACAAGCCCGAAGAAGTCCATCCCTTGTAGGTACTTGCACCGAACAAGAGTCTGCAGTGAAGATCTCCATCTTGTTGTTGGCTCCTTGTAGTCTACCAGCAGGAAGAAGTCCATCCCTTGTAGGTAGTTGCACCGAACAAGAGTCTGCAGTGCAAATCTCCATCTTTTTGTTGGCTCCTTGTAGTCTACAAGCCCGAAGAAGTCCATCCCTTGTAGGTACTTGCACCGAACAAGAGTCTGCAGTGCAAATCTCCATCTTGTTGTTGGCTCCTTGTAGTCTACAAGCCCGAAGAAGTCCATCCCTTGTAGGTACTTGCACCGAACAAGAGTCTGCAGTGCAAATCTTCCCTTCCTGTCTAAATTTCATGTACACATCGTCCGTATCATGTCAAACTGTCGAATATGCAAATCGGAGCAAGCTAGAGAACATCATATTCCATACATTGACGAATTTAAAGCATTAAAGGCTATTCTAAAGGGTTTAGAGTTGGGACAATTTACGACAAGCCGTATTGTCCACAATCCAAGAGCAATGTATCGAATCATAAAAACAAGTTTTTGCATATTCGATAGTTCTACATGGTAGGGACGATAAGTTAATTCAAAACGCAACCAAACTCGTAAAATGCAAACTCGGACTTTCACACATGATCTGTACTGAATAAAATCATTCTTCGATACTTTTCGGGAATACAGCGCCAAGTTATGAACACGCGGAGCTTACACCATGTGTTCGCGGAACGCCGCTCATCGAAGTCTACCCGTCAGGTCCTGTCACCTAGCCGTGTGCCCGGGAACTATCTGCCCGCGGCAGTATGAATCGGCACGAAGGAACAAGCCCAGAACATATAGTCATACAGCAGGCAGTGTGGAGCATCACTAGTTTTTTTCTCCCCAAGTTTTTACCCTCAAATTATAGAAGAGTAAATATCCCAGCCAGCCAGGCCGAGGAAAGGGAGCAGGGATGGAGTTGGCCAGCCCTCCACGAATTTGGATAAGCAGCAAGGAGCAGGGGGCATATTCATCATATAACAGGGAGTGCTTAAACAATATTCAAGACACCAGGTACCTCACTTAATTTTATTATTTCTGAAGATACACTTCAACCATCAACAGTCCAGCCTCCATCAGCAGCTCATCATATTCATCATTTCCTCAATCAATCACAAGCATAACCACCAAGGATAATTTGCCCCGTGCCCTGATACCTACTTTCGTGACAAGGCCATTTTTTCGGTTGGGAACTGAAAGCTACCGCTGTGACGGCTATTTGCAATATCTAGCGGTAAGTTTTGTAAGCTTTAGTCACTCTTGTTTATTGATCTTGATGAATGATAAAAGCGTCCACATTTAAAAAGAGAACATCCCGCAAACCTGGAAACGCAGAAAGTAGATACAGCGTACGTCTTCAGCGCTCCAAGTGAGAGAAGTAACAATCAATTCCAGGTTTACCGGCTTAGTGATTATTAAGCATTACAGTACAAATAATATTCTACTGGATTAGTGTAATGAATATTCAGTTTTTTTTTATGTTCTTATCAAGTAAACCAAGGTAATAAATCTAATGTCTAGTATATACATTATAATTTTTTCCTTCTTTTTTTTTACGGCGCTTTTGCGTCTAGACCATTAGCGCTGAAATATATAAAAGGTGCGACTTTTCCACAACATCCATCGTGCAGCAGGGGATTCGTTCAACCCCCTGCAACAGGTGTGGCTCGAACCCGCACGAGAATCCCACTGGACCACGGGGAGACACAACAGTGGTTATTTTTTTTAAATTATATACATATGTATATTACGGCGCATTGACAACTAGGCCATTAGCCCCAACATCCATGGTGCAGCGAGGAATGTTCCGAACGATCCGTGGGATGAGAAAATTCCTGCTGCCGATGGGAATCGAACACATCATCTCCCGCATATGAATCAAAGGCGTTAGCCACTAGACCGCGGGGAGACCCCAAACAGTGGTTATTAATGATGTTTTACCTCCAACAATACGTTGAGCGTTGATAACATTCTCAAGGACCTCTCAAATTTACAATGTCAAAAAAATGTCTTGGTCGAAGTGCAACTCAAACAACGTGTAACATTAATGTTGTTTGAGTTGCTGGAAGCATTAGTGCATGTACAGTTCCAAAAATGTTGTCTTGGACAATTTGATCTCGAAGACAAGGATGGTCGTGGTAGGGCCCATCGACCAACTGAGGAATTTGGAAAAAATACTTGGGTCATAGCGAAAGAAGTTTGTTTTAAACAATCAATAGTTGTTCGCTTTCTGGAACGATTTGGAATTGGAAAAACTAAATTATTTTTGCACCAACCCATTATATTTATATTACTAATTATGTTTATGGTTTTAGTATTTTTATGTTTGAAGACTGAGGGCTTAATAAAGCTTTGCCATTTTTTTTTTTAATAAATGCTATTGTTGTCTGTATCCTTCCAATTTAATATGTATTTGTATCGCCGAAAAGAGTACATGACTAAAATTAGAAGATGACACACAAAATCGTGAAACGTTCCACATTTTTGACAACGAAAAATAAAATAATTGAAAATGACTAAGCTGGCACAGGTTTGTAGATAAATACTCGAGTTAAGTAAGAATGCTTTGTTTAATTAAAAAAAAGGGGGGTATTAAAATGGCCTCGGGAAGGATTATATTATTACACGGCAGCGCATTAATACATCACCGACAAATTATGGAAACACTAATGTAACAACGCTAGACGGTTAGGCGAGAAAATAATTATTTACCAAGTAATAAATCAAAACTCTTCCATTTTTTTTTTATTCAGTTTTCCCGGGCTTTTAGAATAGAGCGCGCGAATAAAATGGCGGGAAAGACATTCCGGGAGTAAACTGAATGGCAAATATAAATGGATGTTTGTACTCGGAATGATTAATGAGTAAAAGACCAACTCCTTAATACATGCCAGTCCTGCGGGTTTAGCTTTCTACACCGGGATATATAGCAGGCATTTCCTATAAACCTAGTGTGACACGGAACCCAAAGCGGGGGCGTACATTTGCTTCGGGAACGGGAGCTCTTTCACGGAGAATCGAACTCGATATATCACAGTCGACACAATAGTGGGACGAAGAACTTTTCATGTTTCTTGGGCATCTTACAAGTTTAACCCTTCAGTGGAGGCACCACAATCACTAACGCTACTAGTACCACGAGGTCTATAAGATCAGGAGTATTTTAGCTAGATATTACAATTCTAAATATTACTAGAAAAATAAAATATTTATTTATTTATTTATTTTACGAGCTTCGAAACGACGGCGACTTGCTCTTTTTTTTAAGATACATTAAAAAATACAAATTTATCTATTCACAATTATCAGTAACTTATAGTACTAAATACAAAAACAAAAAAGTTTCAGGAGAGCATAAGACAAAAGTTAGTAGGTTTGTGTTAAGAATTAATTGCTAAACATTATTTAGAGCCTTGCTATTTGAACTATAGTTAATGTATTTACATAACTTATTACTAAAACTAACTGCTATTATTAGGTCATAGAGGATGCTAAATGTTGTGGTTTTCCATTAATGACCAAGCAAAATTTAGTAATAATTACATAATGGGTAAAAAAAAAAAAAAAATCTTAAAATATCTTTCGTTTCCTCAGATTCTGTGGTACATGTTTATGTCTTGAAGTAATATTGAAGTATAGAGTGTATGTATGGACTACCCTCTGTGAGAAGTTCTTGTAGGTCGTGTGGAATGTTCAGTTTGTCGCGTCTTTTACATTCAGTGAGTATGTATTTAATTGCCAATGTTGTGTTACAAACTCTGCATATCGGTTTGTCTTTTTTCTCCATGAGGTAATTATGTGTGAGCAACGAGTGTCCAATGCGAAGTCTGGTCAGTACAACTTGGTCTCTTCTTGTTGAGGAGATAAAATATAATGAAATTGGTGAGGAGATAAAATAATAATAAATAAAATTAAAATAATATTAAAACTACCCTACCGAAATATCAAATACTTGCTGAGGTAGTTACTTACGGAATCAGGATAATAGCTGGCTTTTAAACAAACTCACCTGAAACAAAAAGAGATAATATTAAAATCATTATAAAACATTGTAATTACAATAAATACTCATTACAAAATATGTTCTGTTCGAATATTCACGTTAAACGTTTAAAGTTAAACGTTTCCTTGTCTCAAATTGTTTGAGTTCTTCAATAATTGTCTTTAAAATTATGTTTTAAAACTTTTTTCAACGTAGCGCGGCGGCGCACAGTGGTACCAAACGCCCGATTATGGGGAAAAACCTGTAGGTACTTGAATCTTTCTGATTTTGGTGTCGTTTTTAAGGTATTTTGTAGTCCTGAGTCGAATGAGACCACTGTCAATTCGGTAGAATCATTTTTTCGGAAGATAAACGGGTTTTATAGTAGGAAAACCGTGAAAAACAGCAAGTATACGATTTTACTCAGTCACATTTTACTCAATTGGTAGAGATATGTATCCTTCCAAATGTATTTTTGAATGCTGAGTTGAATAAATTAACAAACAAAGTAATACAGTTAAATGGTCTCGACGTATTTCTCTTTACTAAAATTTTCGCTTATAACGAATACATTTTGATATTTTTACACGAGATATTAGGTAGATATCAGTGTAAAAGTTCAGTTACTAGCTATCACAAAGTGTTCAACAACTATCTGCAGAAAATAGTAACGGTAAACTCATTTACCGTGAAATAATCGCATCGCTTTATTTTATTAGGCTGTGCACAAATACGGCCGAGTCCGGCGATGAAATTTATATGAAAGCAACTTCAAAACATGTACTTTTAGGTAACACTATGCGGAGAGCTCAGCTAAGTAAAGTTTTTTTTTTTCTACACCAAATAAACTACGGATAATTGAGTTCCATTACAGATATATTCTCAAGGTAAATGCACCAAGTTCATGGTCTTCGGCTTCGGAGGTTATTTCCCTCTCGGCACCACTGTGCGGCGATGCTCCAGTCCTGAACCTAAGCCAGCTTAGAGAGGGAGGGGACAGCCATTAATGACAAATACTGAGTATACAGTATAAGATCCTCTATTTACGTATCTGTCTAACATTATCTATACAGGTAATCTGAAAAGCAGATATATCTATCTTTGAGGATAATATTACACCAATCTATTTCAAGCATTAACTAAATCTGAACATAAACAATACAGACACAAACTAAACTGTTTGCTATGAGCGAATTGCAGCATTAAATACATTTTAATTGGTAAATTACTGTGTAGCGAAAAACCATAACAATAATAACAAGCAATGTAGTAATAATGTGTAATATAAGTATATAGATAATGAAAAGGAATAATGAAATAATATAAGTATATAGATAATGATGAGTATAATGTATCGATAATGATAAGTATAATGTATAGATAATGATAAGTATAATGTATGTATAATATAATGATAAGCAATATAAGTATATAGATAATGATAAGGAATAATGTAATAATAATAATGTGTAATAAAAGTATATATATATATAATAATAAGGAATAATGTAATAATAATAATGTGTAATATAAATATATATATAATAATAAGGAATAATGTATTAATAAGAATATTAATGAATAAAATAATTATATAGATATATTAATGAACGCTATAAGCCTATAGATATTAATAATGTATAATGTATGTATAATGTAAATATAAACAATTAACATAGATATAGTGCAATAATATAAGCATATGTATATATGAGTGTGTATGTGTATGAATGTAATCATTGTTATCATCATTTATTTAATCATCATTTATTGTGTAACTAATTTTGTAAACATGTAATCATCATTTATTGTCATAGTGTATATCGCTAAAAACTGCGAAACTTTTAATAAATAAATAAAAAATAAGTATACAGTACGCCTTATGCGGGCCATCGTTGCAGAAAATTAAATTTTTGAGCAAGTGGAAAACATTAAATATCTGAGTGGAAATTGAACGAAAATGGTTACGTTTTTGTGGAGGCAACCGAGCAGCGTTGATTGAGGTAGATTCCGACCAATAATAAGTCTGTCGGTATTTTCCCAAATAACACCTATACAAACAACAAACGGTTTTAGTAACATATTTTGGAACATACAACCACAGAGGAAAGACATAGAACACATACAGGGCAAATTGCATAGTTCCTAAGGGTGGGTTTACACTAGGGTAGTTATTGCAGGATATTTATGTCAGAGAGAAATTCTGACTAATGTAAATGTAGAATTTATGTCTGATATAAATTTTACATGGTTTACATTAGTCGCAATTTCTCTCTGATATAAATATCCTGCAATAACTATCAAGTGTAAAGCCACCCTTAGACATACCACCCTAGATCGGAGAGAGACGGATGAATCTCAATGTAAATATTCTACAAGACGGTGCTCTATAATGACTGTATATATTCAGAGAGAGAGCGCTGAGGGTGGACATTACAGGAACTAGGACAGGTCTCATGGGTCCCATCGTCATCTACAAGATAATCAAACATACACTCACTGTTTCAAACATATATCTAAGGTATTTCTACCTATTCATCCCTCGGAGAGGAACGCACTTATGACATCGAACAATGACCCAATGCCGAAGAGCGGACCAAAAGTCCACAATTCCGAACCCATAGATCACCAAAATAATGGTTCTTCAAATTTATGAATAGGGGACGTCCTGGAGGACACAAAAATTTTTTTGGAATAAATACCGAAGAAAAGTATCTATTTTAAATGATGTTGAACTTGCAGGTTTACATGCCGTCATTTAATTTTTTCCACCAACAAGATTTTTTGTTGTTTTTTTTTTTGGTGGGGAAAACATACTTTTAATGATTTGTATATAGGCATTGTGAAAGAATGCCTATTCACAATT
Organism: Gonocerus acuteangulatus; assembly: GCA_946811695.1. Lineage (NCBI taxonomy): Eukaryota > Metazoa > Arthropoda > Insecta > Hemiptera > Coreidae > Gonocerus > Gonocerus acuteangulatus. The sequence continues at coordinate 8,125,761 of OX328127.1, read as the reverse complement.
TTTTTTTTTTTTTTTTTTTATTTTTTTTTTTAGTTTTGGCGTTTTTCTCAGAAACGAAGAAAAATCGATAAATATGCCAAATGACTTTTTTTCTTTTTTTTTTTTTCATCCTTCATGGATCCATGAAGTTTGACCGTTTATTTTGGGGACCCCTTGTATATATATATACCATATATATATATTAATTCTTCTGAACGATGACCCAATATATATTTTTCATTTCTTTTTATTTATTTCGATGGCAGGGGGTCGATAAAGTAGTACACCATTCGTTCTGTTCACCTACTTTATTTAAAATCTTTGCCCGACATGTTTCGTGCTTTATTAGCACCTTCGTTTGTTGTAATATTTCTTCGCTGGGAATCATATTTTTTTTTTTTTTTTTTTTTTTTTTTTTTTTTTTTTTTTTTTTTTTTATGTAACGGGTTTTATCTCCAGTGATTATTTTTCTCTTCTTGTTCCTCCCGCGCTATTTGTTTTCATGGTCTGTGATAGGCAATGGAAAGATTCCCTTGAGAAAGTAGTTGAGGCGAATCCCCGCCTATATATCTATATATATATATAGATATATATATATATATATATATATATATATATATATATATACAAATTTCGACCACCGTTTTTTTCATGATGTAAAGGTTCTGAATTCCGAAATTTTCTTGTAGGCGATTCCGGGTGGCGTCATGAGATCAGCCGCATTAACGGGTTTCCTCCCCATGGAGGGAGGGACGAACTGCTCTAAAAAAGATGGTATAAATAAAAAACTACTATTAAAAACTAAGCTAAACTACAAATTAATTTAGTAAACAAGGCTGAAGGATGCTACGTGAGAGGCCTATTAGAAATAAGATAAGAAGAGAGGGAGGTACTAAAAATACAGGTTATTAAGGTGTGTAGTTTGAGTTAGGGGTGTATAAGGTGTATTCATACAATACATGGGAGTCCTATATCAGGTTGTATAACGGGCCAACTTCCTAATGGTAACGAAGCAAGTTTAAGGTAGGCACCTCACTTCTATCGCCTCTTTAATATCCTCTCATCTTTAATATATACACTCTATAAATAGCATATAGGCCAAGGGGAAATAACAAACTTCAAATATAATACACTCTAATTTATTATTAAACTAATATAGAGGAAAGATTATTGTTTGTTTTCAAGTTTAACATTTGAGAATGGGCAATCACGATTTCTAAGTACGTACCATACTGTTTATTGGAAATATATCGTCGATACAAAAGCGAACTAACGAATATGAAAAAATGCATCTTTCATTGTCAATCTTTACTAATTTCTGCTGGCCTTATGAGCGGCAAATTCTCGAATCTGATTTCACTATATTAAAGGGAAAGTATTCCACTATCAAAAGGTCAAATCTGCCGAATATTTGACTCTACAAAAAAAGTTATGAATGAATACTTTTCTACTCTGAAAAGTGGTGATTTTCATATTCGTTAGTAGTTTGCATTTGCATCGACGATATGACGCGAAAAACCTCATGGTCGGTATGGCCCAAGCATAGAATTATGTCACTCAAATATATATTTCATGCCTCTGGGTGGCATGTGCTTTTCTTAAGTAGCATGTATGTCAGGATTTAGGATGTTCTGTTCATGCATACATACACATATATATATAATATGTATATGTATGCATGAACATACATACATATATATATATATATATATATATATATATATATATATATATATATATAAATACTAGCTGTGCCCGCGACCTCGTCAGCGTGGATAGTGACTAAGGGCAGAATTTTTCGATATATCATTTGGTTTATTTCGGATTATAAACACCATAGTGTGGGTATTATTATTATTTTTTTTTTTTAAATCTACTTTACAGTAATGCTTCTCTATACACGATATTAGACATACAGCCATCGGGGATCAAGCATGCAGAATGCTAGGATTGCTAAAACGTGACAGTGCAACTAAGCTGACCCCTTAGGGATTGTTAACCCTAGTGTGTATAGAGGTATAGCCATCGGGGATCAAGCATATAGGCTGCTAGGATTGCTAACACGTGACAGAGCAACTAAGCTGACCCCTTAGGGATTGTTAACCCTAGTGTGTATAGAGGTATAGCCATCGGGGATCAAGCATATAGGCTGCTAGGATTGCTAACACGTGACAGTGCAACTAAGCTGACCCCTTAGGGATTGTTAACCCTAGTGTGCCTAGAGGTATAGCCATCGGGGATCAAGCATATAGGCTGCTAGGATTGCTAACACGTGACAGAGCAACTAAGCTGACCCCTTAGGGATTGTTAACCCTAGTGTGTATAGAGGTATAGCCATCGGGGATCAAGCATGCAGAATGCTAGGATTGCTAAAACGTGACAGTGCAACTAAGCTGACCCCTTAGGGATTGTTAACCCTAGTGTGTATAGAGGTATAGCCATCGGGGATCAAGCATACAGGCTGCTAGGATTGCTAACACGTGACAGAGCAACTAAGCTGACCCCTTAGGGATTGTTAACCCTAGTGTATATAGAGGTATAGCCATCGGGGATCAAGCATATAGGCTGCTAGGATTGCTAACACGTGACAGAGCAACTAAGCTGACCCCTTAGGGATTGTTAACCCTAGTGTTTATAGAGGTATAGCCATCGGGGATCAAGCATATAGGCTGCTAGGATTGCTAACACGTGACAGAGCAACTAAGCTGACCCCTTAGGGATTGTTAACCCTAGTGTATATAGAGGTATAGCCATCGGGGATCAAGCATATAGGCTGCTAGGATTGCTAACACGTGACAGAGCAACTAAGCTGACCCCTTAGGGATTGTTAACCCTAGTGTATATAGAGGTATAGCCATCGGGGATCAAGCATATAGGCTGCTAGGATTGCTAACACGCGACGGAGCAACTAAGCTGACCCCTTAGGGATTGTTAACCCTAGTGTATATAGAGGTATAGCCATCGGAGATCAAGCATATAGGCTGCTAGGACTGCTAACACGTGACAGAGCAACTAAGCTGACCCCTTAGGGATTGTTAACCCTAGTGTATATAGAGGTATAGCCATCGGGGATCAAGCATACAGGCTGCTAGGATTGCTAACACGTGACAGAGCAACTAAGCTGACCCCTTAGGGATTGTTAACCCTAGTGTATATAGAGGTATAGCCATCGGGGATCAAGCATACAGGCTGCTAGGATTGCTAACACGTGACAGAGCAACTAAGCTGACCCCTTAGGGATTGTTAACCCTAGTGTATATAGAGGTATAGCCATCGGAGATCAAGCATATAGGCTGCTAGGACTGCTAACACGTGACAGAGCAACTAAGCTGACCCCTTAGGGATTGTTAACCCTAGTGTATATAGAGGTATAGCCATCGGGGATCAAGCATACAGGCTGCTAGGATTGCTAACACGTGACAGAGCAACTAAGCTGACCCCTTAGGGATTGTTAACCCTAGTGTATATAGAGGTATAGCCATCGGGGATCAAGCATACAGGCTGCTAGGATTGCTAACACGTGACAGAGCAACTAAGCTGACCCCTTAGGGATTGTGAACCCTAGTGTATATAGAGGTATAGCCATCGGGGATCAAGCATATAGGCTGCTAGGATTGCTAACACGTGACAGAGCAACTAAGCTGACCCCTTAGGGATTGTTAACCCTAGTGTATATAGAGGTATAGCCATCGGGGATCAAGCATACAGGCTGCTAGGATTGCTAACACGTGACAGAGCAACTAAGCTGACCCCTTAGGGATTGTTAACCCTAGTGTATATAGAGGTATAGCCATCGGGGATCAAGCATATAGGCTGCTAGGATTGCTAACACGTGACAGAGCAACTAAGCTGACCCCTTAGGGATTGTTAACCCTAGTGTATATAGAGGTATAGCCATCGGGGATCAAGCATACAGGCTGCGAGGATTGCTAACACGTGACAGAGCAACTAAGCTGACCCCTTAGGGATTGTTAACCCTAGTGTGTATAGAGGTATAGCCATCGGGGATCAAGCATACAGGCTGCTAGGATTGCTAACACGTGACAGAGCAACTAAGCTGACCCCTTAGGGATTGTTAACCCTAGTGTGTATAGATTGTCTGACAGACAGCAGACCAGCAGAGAAAAAAATCTAAAAATCAATGTTTTGGGTACTATTGAGTCGATAAAGTAACTTTAATTGTATTTTTTACCTCACACCTTCCTTGTATAGACAGAGATCCGTTAGAATATTATGATATGTATAGAAAGATACTTTGGGTACGGAGTAACAACCCCCCCCCCAATTTTGCTAGAAGAAAACTATAAACCAAGTTTAGTGTCGAAAAAAATAAAAAACTCTGGTGTGTATGGTGTAAACGATTGTTCATGGAATGTTCGAAGTGATTCTTTTCATCGGCATAACTTTTTAATTTATGAACCGATTAACATAAAACAATCACTAAATGTTAAGTAAAGCATACCACAATGAATTAGTGAAAACCTCAACTAAATCGGATAAGCCGTTTCCAAGATCAGCACGCACAGACAAACAGATAAGCATACAAAAATACATTCAGATAAACAAAAAAAATTCCTAAAAAAACATTGTTTTGGGTACTATTGCGTTGATAAAGGCCCCGAATAGTATCTCTCTCATATTATTATTTTTTTTTCTTGTCCATTAGCGCCGAGATCCAGGGTGCAACCAGGAACTTTCTCAGTGAGCCCTGAGATGAGAAAATTTCTGGCCCCGGTGGGGATCGAACCCACCATCTCCCGCTTATGAATCTAGCGCGCTAGCCACTAGACCACGGGAGTCCCCTCTCTCATATTATTATATAAATATTATTTTTCTTTAATTTCTATTTATTTATTTATTTTTAATTTTCCCCCTTTCCATTCTTTTCGGTTTTTCTTCCCTTAAAACGAACTTTTATTGAATTTTTTTTCTTCCAAAATGAGGAAATAAACTTTATTAAATAATAGGTCTGTCGGAGAAAATATAAACTGGCTTGGAAATACATTCGAATATTCAAAAATATAAAAAAATAAATAAATTTTTTGTTGGCATTTTTCCCCACAAAGGTTATAGATATGACCTTGCAGATGGGTTCAATAAATTTCCCTCGTCCATTTTTCCCCACAAAGGTTATAGATATGACCTTGCAGATGGGTTCAATAAATTTCCCACGTAGATTTACATAAAAAAACGTGTACCTGGAAGCTTATTAATGCAAAAATGTGAGCGTTACGATTTTCACTAAAACAGCACGTTCCTAGAAGACGGATCGCTCTATGAAAAATTACATAAGCCAAACTGAACCGAATAAATAAACTTTTAAATAGTTCTCTTATATTTACTACAATTTCCCTACCGTTTTCAAGAAATATAAGAATGAATTGGAAAATTCCACGAAATTCCTTATCATTTTCCTCAAGAACGGTTATTGATTCATATCAACTACCGTTGTTAAGGAAAATGGAAGGACTATACATAGAAACAGGTTCTTTAAATTATCTACGTCTAGGTACTCATAAAACCTTTATTCGGAAGCCTAGAAATACAACAGTTTATTTCTTTATTTATTAAATAATGTTTTCTTAAAATATGTATTATATACTAAAATCCCCTAATTTGTACACAATCTAATTGTGTATACTTCAATTACTATAATTATTTTTTTAGAAAAATATATACTATATGGGTCATTCTATATTAAGTGATCCAATATACCTAAGGAAAAACATTTCCCTCTCATTTTTTTTTTTTTTTTTTTCAGATTTGGCTCATCAATAGTACACTATAAGATAATTAAAACAATTTCGTTTAGTCACATTTTTGTTTTTTGTTTCCCTTTTTTATTGAACTACGTGTAAATAATTCACAAACTCTTACAACTGAATATAAAATAATATTTTATTTTTCATAATTTAATATCAGCACAGATATCGTTGTAATTAAAAGTTGTAATCCTAAGAAAAATCAGACTGGCACATCTTCATAAAACGTAAATTTATCTTAATTCAATAATGAGATTAATTAATATAAAATGATTTTTTAATGATTTTGATTTTTTCCAAGTCTTATCAGGATTTTAATGTTTAATTTCAACGATATTAGTGCTGATATTAAGTTAGATGAAAAATATAATATTATTTTATGTTCAATCGTAAAAGTTATGGAATTATTCACATGTAATTTAATAAACAAGGGAAACAAAAAAACAAAAATCTGCCTAAACAGAGTTAAGATTTAGAGGCCGTAGCCTTTTTTGAAACAGGAAATGTCGTTTGGCCCTACTGTGCGTCGTTCGTGTACGCTTCCAGTAGACGAGCACCAATATACATTGGGTGTCGAATAATTATCTCATATATCCGTTATCACTGCTGAGGATGTCTGATAAGAGACAGCGATGAGTTAGCCTAGAGTAATTGTTGGTGCCTGACTGACGTGGATTGGTAAGGGAAGGGGTAGATTGGAGGGTACAATCAACCACTTCAGCTGGTATAATAAGGTGGAGGGGATAGATCTGATTAGGCAGTATTGTTGGAGTGGGGGGCAATCCTGATAGCTGATTGGCCTACATTCTACCCCCTCCATTCCTACTTACCCCCTCCACTTCCTACTTACCCCCTCCACTAACTCCCATATTATCCTTTTGTTAGCCCATTCATCTTATCATTACATCAGTAATCAAATTACAAAGTTTTATTCGCTTTACCCGTTTTGCTCACTTTGTAATCTTGCCCTGACGATAAAACACATAATGCACACATTACGGCTTTGACAAGTACTCATCACACGTTGGAGGACAATTACGGTCCGTCCAGTAACTAAACACTTGTTGGGCTATTTATTCGATGTGACCTGAGACAACTGCATAGTAGAATAGTGGTGGAGAGCTCACTTGTCGCTTAGTAAATAGAATCCAATCATATTCACTTGTAAAAGGCATTTGAATTTTGAATTTTTAGTAGCTTCTTTTATTTTTGTTTTCATTTTTTGATCCAATTGTTTAAATTTTATAATGTCTAGTAGTATATTTTAATTTTTTGTGTGCAGCCGTAAATTTTAAGTTCTTTACTTTCAGTGAGTAGCACTTGATAGGCTAGTAGCACTTGATATCAAGTGCTACCCACCCACTCTCTCCACCGAGGTGACTCAGAAGACAGTGGCCCAGAGATCTGCTGCAGTGACCAAGTGAAGTGTTAGCAATGGCTTTCTCTTCCTTCAAGTGTGTCAATGTCTGTGGCTCACCGATCTCTCTTAGACTCCAGCCACTGGTCGGAGCAGAAGGGTGTAGGCACCTTTCAACGTCATCTGAGCTTCCTTCTGACGTTAATCGAGGATGAAGTTGGGAGGCCTTGAGCACAGAACCTCCATATTGTATCATTCATCATATTAACACATGTATTTATATACAGGATGTAATAATCGATATATATATATAAACTTTCAGTGAAGTGTAATTTTATTTCTACACTACAGGTTTGTCAGAGCAAAACGCCAATGTAGCGGACTCTAAAAAAAACAAAAAACAAATATTCATTGCTTTTCCTGTGAAAATAACTGATTAAATTCATCTTTATGCCAAGCAATATTCTGTGTAATATAGGGAAAACATTGACAATTAAATATACATAAATTAAATTTATTTCTCATAACTTCATTTGCACCTTGTCGGTTTTGATATTACATTTATTGAAAATAAACCATCTCTTATTTTAACCATCGAGCAGATAAAAACATTTTCAAAAACCTCCTATAAGATTAAAAAAAATTAAAATGAATTAAGAAAATAATGTCTTCATATATTTAAAAATTGTGTGTTTAATGTATAAATTCAGAAAATGGTCATTGATTAAATCTCTTATCACCAAAGCTTCAAAACAGTTTCAATAAATAAAATCAAAATAAATAATTTTTTTTCCCCATATTAAAACAAATTTTCTTAAATCTTTATTATAAGAAATTATGAAAAAAATTAAATAGGAAAAATATGAACACTTGACTACATTAAACTTTATAGTCAATTTTCTCAGAAATATGTATTTTTCAAATCGGGCGATACTCTGGCGTCTTCAATTTTTGCCCAAACAGGTTCAAATTTTAACTGCAGCTTCCTAATGATATTTGCAAGTAAAGTACGATGGATTTTTAATAGAAAATGAATAAATATTTCTTAAAAATCCTGCGTACATTACTAGATTTAATCTTTCTAAATAAATTTAGTTTTTCGTTTTGCAACAAAATTGAAGCCTGCAGACTATCGTCCGTGAAAAATAGCCTTTCCTTTTGTCAGGCACAGCGCCGCTATTTTTTTTCGAAGTATTGAAAGTGTTGTTTTTTTTTTTTTTTTTTTTTTTTTTTTTTGGGGGGGATACTTTAACATCCCGTATAAAGCGTTTGATATAAATAAATTAATAATATTTATTTATTTTTTATTTATAAAGTGAATAAAATGACTTTGATTTTGGTGTGACAAGGTAGTATTACCCGTTGAAGCATACCCCCCCCCCCCCCCCAAGAGAGATCCCCAAGAGAGATCCCACAAGGAGATTACAAGCCCAGAACATCCCTATGAGCCACAAGGAGCTAATCTAGACAGCCTGTCTCTGCGGCTGGAGTTCCTAATGATATACAAGGCTGTAGGAAAAGGCTTGTGGTCAATTAACACGGGATTGGATGAAGGCCAGGGCTTGTTGCCAATTCTCCGTCCTTCATTGGGCTACTTCTAATAACCAACTTAGCTCTCGGCTAAGTCTCTATTAGCAGGAGCACAAATCTTCACCGGCGTTCCTCCTCCGCTTAGAATGTATGCTGGGAACACAACAGGTGTATGCAGATGGAGAACAGGGGGCGAGGTTAGCTCAGTGGTAGGGCGCTGGAGTAACATGCTGGAGGACCTGCTACCTGTGAGCACAATAGGCATTTTATCTTCTGGTGTCGTCGTTTGAGGGTTTTATTGGGAGCCACTACTGCACCCGCGCTGGTTCGGGCGGCCAAGACGTTCTCTTCACGCTACACAGTGGTGCCGAATGTCCAAAAAGCGAAAAAAAAAAGTAATAAATAGCTCGAGAACGCATAATCCTAGAAGATGCGACAAAAAAAGAAGAAAAAAAAGGGAAAAGTGTAATTTGCAAAACAAGGAAATGATGACCAAAAATGTTTACATAGTTACCTGCCATTTCTGCTGGAGTCAGATAAAAATGTGTGGTTGGTGTGTTGAAATACATGATTCGTCTAGTTCCACCCCATGGAGTATTGTCATTAACATCTAATACACCCTGCATATGTAATAATTGTTTGAGCCAATTGGCTTAGTTGGGTGTGCTCATAAAAAAATGTAATAAAAAAAAAGTTTTTCATATCAGTTCATCTAAGAATTGCTAACAAAAAATTCAATCCCTATAATAGGAGACGAGGGCACTGCAGGGCAGATACTATAGAGGTATTTGATTCATAACCATAAGACTCACTAGGGAGATTGTGTGGTTAGTACTATGCTCCTGCCGCATGATTTTCCCCTTAACTGCTTTGACTGCTAGAATCATTAGCACCAAGATATCCATTAATAAATTAATTAAAGGCTGGGTGGCGTAGGGACAGTGAGGGAGGCCGAATACAACCCATGAAAGAAGACACTAGAAGATAAAAATCTTAAGTGCTTGCTCGGGATTTGAACTCAGGTCCTCTAGTCCGGTGCTCTACCACCGAGCTAACCTCGCCCTCAAGAATTGCTATCATTATAGGAATTTATCAGATATTTCAGAAATCGATTTTGAGTCTTCAAAGAGTGAGGGGATTGTAGGGTAAATAGTTAAGATATCTGGTTATTAGAGTGTGTAGAGAGTAGAAGAAGCAGATAAAGCCACGCTTTGATCCGTGTCTTCCTAACTATTTCCTCTAGATCTGCAGGCAGAAGGGAGAAGGGGGGTTTAGGAGGATTGGGGAGGATACGCTCTTTATCCTACCCCCCTCCCAGAGGAATGCAGGGGTTAGGGGGGGATAGGACACGTGGAATACCTCGCATTCCAAGGAGAAGTGAATTGGCCTTTCACCACTGTGAATCACAGTCACCGGAAGAACTCTTTTCATGTCGGTCAAAGTTCTAACCTCTCTATAGGAATAGTCTAGGAATTCCAAAGGACTAGAATTCCTCCGAAACAGACAAATAGTTTACGGGAAGGATAGACCCAGCTGCATGAGGAAGGGGTGGCAGAAATCCTACATCCCTGTAGAAGTATATCCATTCGTATATGCTGGTGTATATATGTATATTTATATATGTTATTTTTTGCATATGTAATATTCAGGGAGTCCAAGTCTTAAGCCGACAGACTTCGTATACCGATGGGGAATCGAAAAACTAAGTCAAAAAGTGGCGATTTTCTCGTTTTCGCTTCGTGAAAAATGCAAAAAAAAAACGTGTTTTTTTGGACAAATCCCGATTTATCGCCGTAACGAAGCGTTGTGCAAAAAAACGTCTCAAAACAAAAGTCCTAGCTTATTAAATTATCTTTAAGATGAGACCACGTGCAGCTTCTTAGTTTTTGCGTCCCACGCGCAGATCAAGAAATGTCTAACTCTATGGAACATAATGTCCATCCGATGGGCTATTCAAACAGGATTATCTCGTAAATATTCAAGCTGACACGCTAAAATAATGTCCATCCGATGGGCTATTCAAACAGGATCATCTCGTAAATATTCAAGCTGAAACGCTAAAATAATGTCCATCCGATGGGCTATTCAAACAGGATCATCTCGTAAATATTCAAGCTGACACGCTAAAATTGGTCTCATCTTAAAGATAATTTAATAAGCTACAACTTTTGTATTGATCTGTTTTTTCGTACAACGCGCACTCTTAGAGATAAATTGGTATTTGTTAAATAAAGCACGGTTCTTATTGCGTTTTCCTCGAAAACGAGAAAATCGCCAAAGGACTTTCTGGCTTAGTTTTTCGATTCCCCATCGATATATCGTCGATACAAAAGCAAACTAACGAATATGAAAAAATGCATCTTTCATTGTCCATCATTAATAATTTCTGCTGGACTTATTTACGGCAAATTCTTCAATCTGACTTCACTCTATTAAAGGGAAAGTATTCCACTATCAAAAGGTCAAATCTGCCGAATATTTGACTGTCCAAAAAAAAGTTATGAATAAATACTTTTCCACTCTGAAAAGAGGTGATTTTCATATTCGTTAGTTTGCTTTTGTATCGACGATATGAAGTCTGTCGGTTTAAGACTGGGACACCCTGTATATGCGTGAGTATGTATATGTGCACACATAAATATATGCTGTGTGAACACGAATTACAATTACTATCTTGTACATTTATGACTGAATAATTAAAAGAGAGTATTACTTTAGTGTATATATTTATTACGTTTGTGTGATTATTTATTCTATTATGTGTGCGTGTATTTTAACCCTTTCTGTGCCAAGAAATGCCTGGGTGAAGGGTTCCCCTATACGGTATACTCGCACCCAGCATTAGGCTACCTGTACCCTTTCTGTGCCAAGAAATGCCTGGGTGAAGGGTTCTCCTATACGGTATACTCGCACCCAGCATTAGGCTACCTGTACCCTTTCTGTGCCAATAAATGCCTGGGTGAAGGGTTTTCCTATACGGTATACTCGCACCCAGCATTAGGCTACCTGTACCCTTTCTGTGCCAAGAAATGCCTGGGTGAAGGGTTCTCCTATACGGTATACTCGCACCCAGCATTAGGCTACCTGTACCCTTTCTGTGCCAAGAAATGCCTGGGTGAAGGGTTCTCCTATACGGTATACTCGCACCCAGCATTAGGCTACCTGTACCCTTTCTGTGCCAAGAAATGTCTGGGTGAAGGGTTCCCCTATTCGGTATACTCGCACCCAGCATTAGGCTACCTGTACCCTTTCTGTGCCAAGAAATGCCTGGGTGAAGGGTTCTCCTATACGGTATACTCGCACCCAGCATTAGGCTACCTGTACCCTTTCTGTGCCAATAAATGCCTGGGTGAAGGGTTTTCCTATACGGTATACTCGCACCCAGCATTAGGCTACCTGTACCCTTTCTGTGCCAAGAAATGCCTGAGTGAAGGGTTCTCCTATACGGTATACTCGCACCCAGCATTAGGCTACCTGTACCCTTTCTGTGCCAAGAAATGCCTGGGTGAAGGGTTCCCCTATTCGGTATACTCGCACCCAGCATTAGGCTACCTGTACCCTTTCTGTGCCAAGAAATGCCTGGGTGAAGGGTTCTCCTATACGGTATACTCGCACCCAGCATTAGGCTACCTGTACCCTTTCTGTGCCAATAAATGCCTGGGTGAAGGGTTTTCCTATACGGTATACTCGCACCCAGCATTACGCTACCTGTACCCTTTCTGTGCCAAGAAATGCCTGGGTGAAGGGTTCTCCTATACGGTATACTCGCACCCAGCATTAGGCTACCTGTACCCTTTCTGTGCCAAGAAATGCCTGGGTGAAGGGTTCTCCTATACGGTATACTCGCACCCAGCATTAGGCTACCTGTACCCTTTCTGTGCCAAGAAATGCCTGGGTGAAGGGTTCCCCTATTCGGTATACTCGCACCCAGCATTAGGCTACCTGTACCCTTTCTGTGCCAAGAAATGCCTGGGTGAAGGGTTCTCCTATACGGTATACTCGCACCCAGCATTAGGCTACCTGTACAGAATATTTTTGCTGCTTACACTCATGGCCCGTTGACATTCAGTAATCTCCTCGCTCAAGTTCATTTTTGAACTTGAATATTGATTTTTTTTTTTTTACTATCAAAATTAACTTTTATTTATCCTGAATTAATTTTAAGTTTAAATAATGTTTAAGTTGTAATTTTTATTAGAAAAATTATATCGTGTGCCTGTTAAAAATACCCACGGCGTATACCGCGTTTCGTTACAATACAGCAGAAATTACGACCGGTATGAGTATATTAGTAATTTGGGTCCGGAGTAAACCCCCCCTTCTAATGAACCGATTTAGTTTATTTTTACAACACATATTTACCTGTGGATTACCACTACGAATACCGAGTTTCGTCGAAATATACCAAAAATCACGGCTGGTAGTGGCGAATTGGTATTGTGGGTCTGGAGTAACCCCCCCCCCCCCCCCTTCTAATGAACCGATTTAGTTCATTTTTATATCTCACTTTTCTCTCTATATTACCACTACGAATACCAAGTTTCGTTGAAATATCACAAATATTACGGCTGACATAATCAAATAAGTGTTTTGGGTTCGGGGTAAACCCCCCCTTCCGGTGGACCGACTTTAGTGGTTAACGAACTCGTTCAATCGTTTGCTAATTGAATGCTATATACCAAGTTTCGTGACGAAAAAACAAAAACTCTGGCCGCTATCGTGTTAACAGACACATATATATATATATATATATATATATATATATATATATATATATATGCATATATATATATATATACATATATATATATATATATATATATATATATATATATATATAGATATATATAAATTTTAACGGGGGTCATTTTCGGTTTCTACTAGGTAGGATCGATAAAGATTTGAAGACATTTTTCAAAAATTCCGTCATGAGTCCAACCTCAATAGCTACTTTCCTTCGGAGGAAAGTGCTAAAACGAGAATAAAAAATTCTGTTAATCATTAGTCCTATAGGTCATAAATAATTAACGAGCGGAATATAAACTCAATAACGGCAAATAACCTTCCAAACCTCTGTATTGATTCGTAGAATATTTATTAATTTAAATTTTAACGTCTATTATTATTAACTACGAAATTTAGGACGGGTTATCTATAGGTTACCACCCTTTCTAGCCAGGATAGGGCTGATGCCTTTTCTTTTTTCTAATGAAAATCCACCACCCCATAGTGAGAATCGAACCCACAACAGCTCGGAGTATACAATACTGTTTGAGGGGTTAAAGCTGGATTTGATTTAGTTTGGTACTCAAATATACTAAAACTCTAATAGCGGTGTATAAAAGCATTAAATTTATATACAAAAAAAAAATGTAATTTTCATTATACTGCATCAAAAAACATGTGTTTTCAATACTCGGTTCGGGTCCGTAAAATAGTACTCTTCGGGTCTAGGCCCGAAAATTCTCTTTGGTGCGCTAACCTTACCTGCTACTAATAAACATGTGTTTGAAGGAGGTTACTTTTAGATCCTGTGATTCATTCTAATATTTGTTTACTTATAATAAGTAGTGTGTTTAAAGTACAATACAACATGGATATACGAGAAGATGTTTTAGAAGAAGCCCAAGAAGCTTTAAACGGACTACTTCCACCTAAATCCCGTGCTTTATATGAAAACGAATACAACACATTTCGTTACTGGTTAGAACTTTTCTTCTATTATAGGTTAATAAACAGATGTTTTTTTTTTTTTCAAATAAAAAAAAGGTGTCAATTTAATTTCTTTTACTGTATCTTTAAGTTATTACTGAAATATAAACGGGTTTTAATGTACTCAAGTATGAGCAGTATAATGAAAAGTATTGTTCATAACACGTACCAAAAGTGTGTTTTCGGTGCTTGGTCTAATTTCCGTTAAACTCGACCGCGCACCGAAAACAACCACTTTTGGTACTAGTGATGAAAATAACTATACTCTGCTACCTCTTGTAAACTTTAGTTGATGATAAAGTAACGAGAAATGATATTAAAACAAAATAAAAATAAACAGAAAGACCAAGTAAACGAACTAACAACTTGTTCTGAGACTTCTTTCAAATCCAGAGGGTCAAGTTTTTTTTGTTGAATAATTACACTGTAGAACAAAATTCAACTTTTTTTTTATAATAGCAAAAGTTGTTTTTCATTAATAAATGCAGTTTTCTAGAGAGGAGTTTGACTAATGATATATTTTTGGACAATGATAACCATAATGGACTGTGGCCTATTCTACCTCATGCTATTACTATTTCACCACTGATAGTCAAATAATTTATTGATCCATATTGATATAAACGGCCGAATCCGACCCACGAACTATGACACCGAAAGATTAAAATCTTTAGTGTTTGCTCCTCTACTAAGTAGAATTAGCCACACCTGTGGAAGGTCTGCCATAGTTAAGCCTAAATTTAGTTATGTATATATAACTAAGTTGCTCCTGAAGAGGCGTCAAGGGACACGAAACATTTAGAACGATAAATAAACCACAATATGTGAAGTTGACGAGTTTTATATATATGCGGAGGCTCGGTGGCCGAGAGTGTTAAGGCGTGAGCACTTAACACTCCGTGCTAAGGGTCGTGAGTTCGATTCCCACTTTGGGTTGGCGGCTTTTCTTTAGAAAAAATATAATGCATTAGCCCTATCCTGGCTAGAAAAGGGTGGTAACCTATGGATAACCCGTCCTAAAATTCTTAGCTAGTAGAAATGAACGTTAATTTTATATATATATATATATATATATATATATATATATATATATATATATATGCATGACCCCCCGCCTATTTAAATAATATATTGAAAGAAAAAGGGGCCACAATTTTATAACGTATATATATATATATATATATATATATATATATATATATATACATTAAATTGACTTTACAACATGTTCTTAATGTGGATTTTTCGATCCATATAATGGTATAGGACACTATATCCTGTTCTCATAAATACGGAAGATCATACAGTGAAAAATAAAATCATGCCCGTTTTCATTAGAGGTAAAACACGCCATGTGGAGGACTTGGTTTTGTTAGACTATGATCAATATTTACAATTACAACAATAACAATGTGGAAAATATTCTTTAAACTGTTTCTATAAGTAACGAATAAAGAAATTTTAATAGTTCAAAGTTATGGAAAATTGGCTATCCTGAACCATTACTGAAATATGTGACATGCTGTCCTTTACCTCCGGGGTACAGATTTACAGGGTCAATTTTGGTAACAGGTAGTAGGATGGTAAAGATTAGGAGACATGTTTGGAAAATTCTTCCACGAGTCTAACCTCAATAGCAAACTACCCCCAGAAAGTGGCAAAAGAACACCCCTTCCCCCGTTGATCCCTCATTAGATGAGTGTATTTGGAAGGAGAGGGGGGGGGGAGAGGGGGGTAGATAAGACCTACACATGTATGCAATATAAATACAGGAACCATTACCAAGTAACTACTTACTACTTAAATATTTCAGCGGGTTTTTTGCCTCCTTCTTCATCGCCATGATTATTTCATGAGGGGCCTACTTACCTCCTTCCCGAGGATACTTATCCACCGGTTCCTACTTACATTATACACATAGCTAATGTATGAACTAAACTAGCTCATGTAGGAGCATATATTCACTATGAAATATTGCGGATTTTTTTTTTTTTTTGTTTCTAACGGCGCATCAACTATTTGGCTAATAGCGCCGGGCTGTTTACAGGTTGCCACTCTTTTATAATACCAACAGCGCGTGGTCAGAAACCCATTCAGCTACTGATCACGCCGGTCGTTGCTTAACTTCGGAGATCTACGGGAGCCGGTGTATTCAACGAGGCTATTGCCGATGGCCGAATAATTGCAGAATTGTTATGAATTATACACAAAAGTGACCCAAAGTATTTTCAATGATTTATTATAAAATAGGTAACACAACAAAATAAAAAGTAGTAGCCTGTAGGCTGTAGCCACGTTGATAATACTAGTTTCAATTGATCGCAGAAGTTATGCAACGTCGGGCGGGGCCAATATCTGAATGGGTAGAATAGAATAGAATAGGTTGTGACTCAATAATCCCCGCCAACACGGGGTGCACCTCGGCCGTTGTCCTATTGTGACTCAAGACCCCCGCCAACACGGGGTGCACCTCGGCCGTTGTCCTATTGTGACTCAAGACCCCCGCCAACACGGGGTGCACCTCGGCCGTTGTCCTATTGTGACTCAAGACCCCCGCCAACACGGGGTGCACCTCGGCCGTTGTCCTATTGTGACTCAAGACCCCCGCCAACACGGGGTGCACCTCGGCCGTTGTCCTATTGTCACTCAAGACCCCGCCAACACGGGGTGCACCTCGGCCGTTGTCCTATTGTGACTCAAGACCCCCGCCAACACGGGGTGCACCTCGGCCGTTGTCCTATTGTGACTCAAGACCCCCCGCCAACACGGGGTGCACCTCGGCCGTTGTCCTATTGTGACTCAAGACCCCCGCCAACACGGGGTGCACCTCGGCCGTTGTCCTATTGTGACTCAAGACCCCCGCCAACACGGGGTGCACCTCGGCCGTTGTCCTATTGTGACTCAAGACCCCCGCCAACACGGGGTGCACCTCGGCCAGTTGTCCTATTGTGCGAGTCCTGTGTGCCTGCTTAGGCTTCTCTCAGACTCCTGATGAATCTCAGATAATGCCAGACTACAGCCGACCTCCTGATCTCATCCTCTCCAAGGCTGCCAAAATGCATGAACTGCCTCCTTTCTAATGTTACACATTCGAATATGACATGCTTGGGTGTCTCCTCCTTGTCCTTGCACCACCTACATACCGGAGAGGACTTCATTTTCATAGCATAAATATGTTTGTTCATCGTACAATGGCCTGAGATCGTTGCGACCGTCTCCCTCAGGTCTCTTCTGGACATATCCAGAAAAATGTCCTTTTTACCAAATTTGTTAAAATCTATAAATGACTTCGTATAGGCTATTTGAATGGGTAACCAGCCAGGTCTATTTTATTAAAAATGCCACTAAAATGAGTAAGCCCTGTAGATAATGAGTTTACAAAAACATCTGCAGAGGAATTATTGAACGTGAAAACGGTAGGGAAATTTTAATAAAATTACTAGTATGTAAGTTTTTTTTTTTTTAATTTTTTCGTTGATCTTCTTCAACTAATTAAAAGTATAATTATCCTTGGCAATTGGGCACTCCCTAAAGAAGAGTAATTAACTTAGAAACCAAATATGTAATATTCAAATATAATAACGCAAGTCTGCAATTGTTCGGGTTCACACTTTGGAACCCGTGACCTCCGAACTGTCAATACTAGACGACTTTGACGTAGCCTAGGACACACCCCATACCTACATTGACCTGTTTTTTTAGCACTTTCCTCCGAAGGAAAGTAGCTATTGAGATTGGACTCATGACGGAATTTTTGAAAATTTTCTTCAAATCTTTATCGATCCTACCTAGTAGACACCGAAAATGACCCCCGTTAAAATTTATATATATCTATATATATATATATATATATATGCATATATATATATATATATATATATATATATATATATATATATATATATATATATGTCTGTTAACACGATAGCGGCCAGAGTTTTTGTTTTTTCGTCACGAAACTTGGTATATAGCATTCAATTAGCAAACGATTGAACGAGTTCGTTAACCACCAAAGTTGGTCCACCGGAAGGGGGGGTTTACCCCAAACCCAAAACACTAATTTGACTATGTCAGCCGTAATATTTGTTATATTTCAACGACACTTGGTATTCGTAGTGGTAATATAGAGAGAAAAGTGAGATATAAAAATGAACTAAATCGGTTCATTAGAAGGGGGGGTTTAATCCGGACCCACAATACCAATTCGCCACTACCAGCCGTGATTTTTGGTATATTTCGATGAAACTCGGTATTCGTAGTGGTAATCCACAGGTAAATAACTGTTGTAAAAATAAACTAAATCGGTTCATTAGGAGGGGGGGTTTACTCCGGACCCACAATACCAATTCGCCACTACCAGCCGTGATTTTTGGTATATTTCGACGAAACTCGGTATTCGTAGTGGTAATCTACAGGTAAATATGTGTTGTAAAAATAAACTAAATCGGTTCATTAGAAGGGGGGGTTTACTCTTGACCCAAATTCTTAATATACTCATACCGGTCGTAATTTCTGCTGTATTGTAACGAAACGCGGTATACGTCGTGGGTAACTCATGAGAAAGAAGTGTTGTAAAAATGAGCTGAATCGGTCAATCGGAAAGCGGGGGTTTAATTTGTAATATATTTCAATAGAAAAGCCCGTCAGACGTAGGTTCACAAAGCCGCCGCAAGGAGCGCTAGAGTGACTGTATCCTGTTCCTGCGTTAGATCAAAATACGATAATATGAGGTTTTTTGTATTTATTACGTAGTGTAATAGGTACCATGTGTAAACATAACTATGGAAGCAAATTATTAATTGATCAGTTACTCATTACAAATTTAAAAGAGAACTATTCATGTTTTTATTTTATTTATGTAGGATATTTTAAGCAAATTGTTCTGGAAAGCAATCTACACTACCCAAATTCTGAGGAAAGTGCTTAGTTATGCAGCTCCTGCGTGACGGACTTTTTTATGGTATGGCCGTTTATTTACTACATGCGCCATGCATTGCATATCGCATGTATTTTGTATACAATATTTTACAGTTTACTTAAATGATTTAATAGTTTTATATGTAGAAAAAAAAAATAAATAAGATTATTAATTAGAAATTACAATTAAAAAGTTAAAATTAAACTTAATGAATGTATTAAAATTATTTATAAAACTAATTAAACTGAGAACATTATGTGTAGGAAAATAGATTATCTGTAGAAAAATAAAACTAAATAAATAAATAAGATTATTAATTCAAAATTACAATTAAAAAGTTAAAATTATACTTAATGAATGTATTAAAATTATTTATTAAACTAATTAAACTGAGAACATTATGTGTAGGAAAATAGATTATATGTAGAAGAAAAAATAAAATAAAATAAATAAGATTATTAGTTCAAAATTACAATTAAAAATTAAAATTAAATTTAATGAATGCATTAAACTGGTTTAATAAATTAATTAAACTGAGGATATTTATGTAGAAAATAGATTATATGTAGAAAGATAAAAAAAATAAAAAATAAAAACAAAATAAAATATATAAATAAGATTATTAATTAAAAAAAAAATAAATAAGTAAGCAAATAAATAAAAAAAAAAAATTAAGCGAACGAAGTGATTCTTCCTATCTTTGAATATACATCGACCTGTGTGGCACGTTTAGTCAACATATGACAAACGGTGTAGATTTGTATAATAAAAACATACATACAGACAGATGGTAAACGTTTTAGTCCTAGCCTAGGACAATCCCCGTATCAAGACCGACTCGTGTGGCAAGTTTGGTCAAAATCGGTAGAACGGTTTCGATTTGTATAAGGTACAGTCAGCAGGTAAACGGTTATGGTCTAGCGTATGTCATTTCCCGTATCAAAGCCTACCTGTATGCCAAGTCTGATCAAAATCGATCAAACGGTATGGATTTGTATAAGAAACAAACATACAGACACACAGCTGGTAAGTGTTTTTGACCTAACCTAAGACACTTCCCTTATCAAGACCTACCTGTGTTCCATGTTTGATTAAAATCGGTCAAACGATGTGGATTTGTATAAGGAACAAACATACAGGCACACAGCTGGTAAGTGTTTTTGACCTAATCTAAGACACTTCCCTTATCAAGACCTACCCGTGTTCCATGTTTGATTAAAATCGGTCAAACGATGTGGATTTGTATAAGGAACAAACTTGTAAAAAAGCTCAAACAGCATGAATTTTACATATTTATATAATTTATTTTATTTAAATCTATTATTTGTGTTTTTTTGTTAATATTATTCCTTATTTGTATAGGATACACTTATAATTATTATTATTTTTTTTTTAATTTTGTTTTCTTAATGAGTAATATTAGTTTATTAATATATATTTTCTAGTCTTAGCTTTGCATTTCGTCCTTCAACTCTTTTATATTTATTTATTTGTTTCGTGTTATTTCATGAATGTTTCGTATATTTATTTTGACGAATGAAAAGGTAAATCGCTTATATTACGATGCCCAAAATTGAATAAATAAGTAAAAGATTGACTTTTTGCCTATTTTTAAAGATTTTGTTCTCTTAATAAAGTCCATAGATTGCTGTACTAAGGAACGAGCTTTCAAAGGGTTGGATGTGGTTTTTGGAATTTTAAAATCTTCATTTTAATCTGTTCAAATTTATTCGAAACCCCAATTTTTGGGAAATACTAGTTAATCGTATGATTGTATGTTGGAGTGCACATGTTGGTCCACTCCTCCGAAGAGCGAGTATCTTTGGCCTCACAGAGCCTGATGGGTCCATTTGGCGTGACAGCTCCGGCTAAATCTGGCTACAACTCCTTATACGGTGGAAGGGTTAACTTTTCCAAAATCTGTTTGCGATTCTGCTGGGGGGAGGCTCCCTGTTGAATAATGGATCTGGAATCAACGTCAATTAACCTCCTACCCCCCCCCCCCCCCCTCACTTCGAAATCCTCCGAGTATTCGGCTAACAGTGACGTCTCGCCATTACCCAAATACCAGCGACAATCCAAACCCGTCCCTCTGACGACGTGGAATAATTGATAACCCCAAATGGGTGGCTATTGTTTATTCATATGACACTGATGGGAGAAACTTGTACCCGGAGTTGGGGTACAATCCCCGCGCGCATAATTAATGAGGTCATAAGGGTCACGAGTGCACCATACGGGGTTAGGCCGTGCGGTCGTAAGTTCGAAAGTTCATAAGTGCGAAGAGTCCATAAGGTCATGACCTGACCGATGGACCCCATGACCTGGCGGTGGTTGGGGTGGACAGGGTTCATAAGGGGAAGGTATATTTGGAAGCAGAAGATATAAAAAGCATCGGCCGACAGTTCTGACAGCATTTGCATGTGAAATCTCACCACAGAAATAAACATAAAAACTTTTAACCATTAAAATTTCAAATAACCAACCGACTAACTTATGAATCAGGTAAATGTATATTTCTACTCTTCCGATTTCTCTAGTTTTCTTCATATATTTTCCATAAGTTTCGAATGATACGTAGAAATGAGGATTAGATAGTTAGCCGTCGAGGTGATAAGCTATCAGGGAATAGTTGGGGTTCGGCTAGGAAAATATCAGTTTTGTAAAAATCTATATCAAGGAAGTATCGGCTAATCTTTGGTATCTGTCCAAACTCTGAACTATGTATTACGAAAGTAATTATTGTCCACTTACCTGTTTTTAATGTTCTGTTAGTTATTGTTGTTAACAATAAAATGTTCTTATTAGTGATTTGTATTTGTAGATCTCCATATTTGTTTATTGGTTTAAATATTATTTATGTTAATTCTGCTTTTAGCACTTTCCTCCGAAGGAAAGTAGCTATTAGGTTGGACTCATGACGGAATTTTTGAAAATTGTCTTCAAATCTTTATCGATCCTACCTAGTAGACACCGAAAATGACCCCCGTTAAAATTTATATATATATATATATATATATATATATATATATATATATATATATATATATAGGTATGTGTCTGTTAACACGATAGCGGCCAGAGTTTTTGTTTTTTCGTCACGAAACTTGGTATATAGCATTCAATTAGCAAACGATTGAACGAGTTCGTTAACCACCAAAGTCGGTCCACCGGAAGGGGGGGTTTACCCCGAACCCAAAACACTAATTTGACTATGTCAGCCGTAATATTTGTTATATTTCAACGAAACTTGGTATTCGTAGTGGTAATATAGACAGAAAAGTGAGATATAAAAATGAACTAAATCGGTTC
Source organism: Gonocerus acuteangulatus (assembly GCA_946811695.1). Classification (NCBI taxonomy): domain Eukaryota; kingdom Metazoa; phylum Arthropoda; class Insecta; order Hemiptera; family Coreidae; genus Gonocerus; species Gonocerus acuteangulatus. The sequence continues at coordinate 8,103,191 of OX328127.1, read as the reverse complement.
ATTAGAAGGGGGGGTTTACTCCGGACCCACAATACCAATTCGCCACTACCAGCCGTGATTTTTGGTATATTTCGACGAAACTCGGTATTCCTATTGGTGATCCACAGGTGAATATGTGTTGTAAAAATAAACTAAATCGGTTCATTAGGAGGGGGGGTTTACTCCGGACCCACAATACCAATTCGCCACTTCCAGCCGTGATTTTTAGTATATTTCGAGGAAACTCGGTATTCGTAGTGGTAATCTACAGTTAAATATGTGTTGTAAAAATAAACTAAATCGGTTCATTAGAATGGGGGGTTTACTCCGTACCCAAATTTCTAATATACTCATACCGGTCGTAATTTCTGCTGTATTGCAACGAAACGCGGTGGGTAACTCATGAGAAAGAAGTGTTGTAAAAATGAGCTGAATCGGTCAATCGTAAAGCGGGGGTTTAATTTGTAATATATTTCAATAGAAAAGCCCGCCAAACGTAGGTTCACAAAGCCGCCGCAAGGAGCGCTTTCTACCACTAGAGTGACTGTATCCTGTTCCTGCGTTAGATCAAAATACGATAATATGAGTTTTTTTGTATTTATTACGTAGTGTAGTAAGTACCATGTGTAAACATAACTCTGGAAGCAAATTAATAATTGATCAGTTACTCATTACAAATTTAAAAGAGAACTATTCATGTTTTTATTTAATTTATGTAGGATATTTTAAGCAAATTGTTCTGGAAAGCAGTCTACACTACCCAAATTCTGAGGAAAGTGCTTACTTATGCAGCTCCTGCGTGACGGACTTTTGTGTTTTGTCTTAGAACTGACGAAGATTACCAAAGAGTAGCCGAAACGTTGTTAAAACTGGCTTTGACATCCTGAAAAATCCTGAATAGATTTATCAGGATCTGTGTTTAGTTGGCGAGCTTCAACAAAACAGCTGTGTTGCCGATCCCTAATCGTCGGTTGATCCAGGTACTTGCGTTTTTTTCTTTGTTTCGTTTTTTTTTTTATGCCACCATCGCAACACAAGTGCATCGTCGTCTGAATCAATCATAAAACCGATTGAAAACAGTTTATTCTGTGTCCACCAGCCCCAGTTTTTTCTGTGCCGATCTATTTAAAAAAAAAAAATGAAATTTTTTAAATGAATTAATTTATGGTAGCGACGTAAATAGATAGGCGTTCCGTTTTGGCGGGAAAACTGCCTCGAAAGCGCGGGAACCAGCCGGGAAAATACTCAAAGAGAGAGAGAGAGAAATATAGAAGGCCACGCCGAGGTGTATAGGACCGTTCCTTTATTATTCCTACACAGCCGAATCTGCATGCATTATACACAAACCCCATGTCGCTATACACCTGCGAAACAATGACGTCATTAGCCTAACAGTATACCCGGGGAAAATACTCCGGGCTCGACTCCCGCTCAGGGAATAATTAATGAAAAATTAGCTAGAACACAAATAATAAACCATATAATAATTTTAACGGCATGAATAAATGATGTTTTTGTTCTCCCCCTTGCCGCTTGTTATTCATGACAGCTGAATAATTTAACCAGCTGATTCGGGTCATGGAAGCCGTGCTGTGATTGGTCCGTGGATAGAGGCACATCGGCGAATAGGAGGAAATGAAAACATGGAGACAACCAATGGGTTTCCATTTATTCTCTGTGCTCAATTTTTATTTAGACTCAGATGATTGGGTATGCGAATACCAAAAAAATGTCTCACCAACATATCAGCAACCACTTAAATAAATAATAATTCCGACTCGCAGGAACTGCGTCATCCTAGCGCGTTTCCGTTCTTATCCCTACTGTCATTTGGAAAGCTTAGAATAAAAACAGTTAATCTTTTGTAAAAAATGTAAAGACATGTAAAATGACATCTCAAAATGAATGAAAAGGCATGAGGCGCCACAACAGGGAACTAACAGTAACCTTAGCGGAAATTTCTTCATTCAGAGACCGATTCCTCCGTATGAGGCGCCACAACAGGGAACTAACAGTAACCTTAGCGGAAATTTCTTCATTCAGAGACCGATTCCTCCGTATGAGGCGCCACAACAGGGAACTAACAGTAACCTTAGCGGAAATTTCTTCATTCAGAGACCGATTCCTCCGTATGAGGCGCCACAACAGGGAACTAACAGTAACCTTAGCGGAAATTTCTGCATTCAGAGACCGATTCCTCCGTATGAGATCGCTGTACCAAAATTCGCACAAGAATTGCATTTGTAAGAAATTTAATATGCTTTCGATTAGATTCTTTGCATTTAATACATTTTCCCAACCGGTTTCCAGATAAGTAAGAATATATCCAAAAAAAAACTAGTGAAAAATTGAGTTTTTTCCCTCGATTAAGTTTATAGATAAGTTTAGACTTGGAAATGGATTCATTAGATAACAAAAATTCCAACAAATACTTGGAAGCCAAGTAAGCCAAAAACGTAAGCGTTACGATTTTGTTCGCACAAATTTACGATTTACGGTAGACAGATCTGCTACTTAACGAAATTGACTTTGACAATATATATATATATATATATATATATATATATATATATATATATATATATATATATATATGCATAAACATTTGAACCACCTTATTTCTTTGATCTATGGATTCTGAAACTTGAAGTTTTCTAGTCGGCACTTTCGGGTCATGTTCTCAACCTCATAAGCGGGTTTCCTCCCTATGGACGAAGGGAACGCGATAAAAACTCCGACAGGAGAGCCTTCTCACTTGCTAGCTGGCTAGACTTTTTATGACCTAACAAACAACTAGAAAAATGAAGAACAAGGAGAAGATCTGACTCCACTTCATCAGCATCAAACCAAATTATTTTGCTTATTTATCTTGTACTTCCTTACCTTCATTACTTATAAACTACTAATGACTATCTTATCCTTGTACACTACATCTATTTATGTTATTATATATATATATATATATATATATATATATATATATATATATATTAATATATCAATATTATAAATATTAACAATGCATACTCGCTTTAACTATGTAAAGACATCCGTGCAGTGTATCAAAATATATGGGGCACCCTTTAACTAATAAACGGCTCCACCATAGGGTTACTATGGTTAAGAAAAAAACAAAATTAGTGGGTTCATTTTTACAAAAGGTCAATTAGGACGAATACTAATTATTCGGACGGCTGTATGGATATTCTTTAGAGCAATAGATTTTCTTCTAGATTCAGGATGTCACCAAATCGCCAGAAGACTGCCTGAAGTTTTGTAAACGGTTCCAAAAGGAACTTTGCCCGATTTATCATCACCATTCGTATAAATCTACACCATCCACAGAAGCCACCATAGATAACAATCCAATCTATGATTAACTCTAGGAGGATGCGGAGGTTCACCATAGAGATATCGATCTCCCATTACGAGACAGGCCTTTACCTAATTACCTCCCATATGGTTATTAATATCTCCATCGGAGGAAGGTATTGGTCGAATTAAGGCCTAACTGCCTAGCCTATATAGGTCATATCTTATACCTCCCGTCCTATTCAAGCCCCCGTTTAGAGACAATTAATCTTATGAGAGGTATTTACGCGGGATTAATAAGACCGATCCACGGGCGCAAACTCATAATGTACTTATGAGAAGAATTCCCCTACAGGAATATGATGCATTAGTAGGAGTACTTACGGAATCAGGGTAATGCTTTTCAGAAAACTCACCTGAAACAAAAATATATTCTATCAAAATCACTTCAAAAATTGACAGAAATATGTATTAACTTATGATTCTATAGTATAATATGTATTAAATTATGATTCTATAGTATAATATGTATTAACTTATGATTCTATAGTATAATATGTATTAACTTATGATTCTATAGTATAATATGTATTAACTTATGATTCTATAGTATAATATGTATTAACTTATGATTCTATAGTATAATATGTATTAACTTATGATTCTATAGTATAATATGTATTAACTTATGATTCTATAGTATAATATGTATTAACTTATGATTCTATAGTATAATATGTATTAACTTATGATTCTATAGTATAATATGTATTAAATTATGATTCTATAATATAATATGTATTAACTTATGATTCTATAGTATAATATGTATTAACTTATGATTCTATAGTATAATATGTATTAAATTATGATTCTATAATATAATATGTATTAACTTATGATTCTATAGTATAATATGTATTAACTTATGATTCTATAGTATAATATGTATTAACTTATGATTCTATAGTATAATATGTATTAAATTATGATTCTATAATATAATATGTATTAACTTATGATTCTATAGTATAATATGTATTAACTTATGATTCTATAGTATAATATGTATTAACTTATGATTCTATAGTATAATATGTATTAACTTATGATATTATAGTGTAATATGTATTAACTTATGATTCTATAGTATAATATGTATTAACTTATGATATTATAGTGTAATATGTATTAACTTATGATTCTATAGTATAATATGTATTAACTTATGATTCTATAGTATAATATGTATTAACTTATGATATTATAGTGTAATATGTATTAACTTATGATTCTATAGTATAATATGTATTAACTTATGATTCTATAGAATAATTATAAAGCAAATGTAGACAGGTCATTTGAGGGAAATATGCTAAATGGTCATGACAAAGTTACGTATACTGAAAATATTGGAGGTTCATCTTATGACATGAAATATCCGTGAAATAGCCTGTGTTTTCGTAAGTTCATTGATTGCTTGTTGCGTGTTATATTTGATTACAATGCGTAATTTTAAATCAACCTGCCAGTGTATATAATAATAATAATTATTATTATTATTATCGGTTAGCAACAGCCCCCGAAAGAATTTATCCCAGGAGACTGAGGAGAAAACCCCCAGTAATAATAAAGCCTTTTATCTGCTCTTAACTCAATTATAAATCAAGTTTATATAACAATAAAAATTTTACAAGCTGTAATAAATAGTTATGTGAAAGTAAATTAACAATTTCAATCTTAGAAATGCTTCTTGAGTTTGAACATAGTCCTTCCATGAAGGAGTACAGGTCTAGACTTTCCCAGGTGACCAGCCTAATGGGAAGCCGAGGTTCCTATCTGGACCCACTTCTCCTTCCAAGCATCTCTGTCTTTTGCCAATCTCCACCATAATGGACAAGCCATCGTCCTGAACAAGTCACTCCATCTTTTCTTTGGTCTTCCTCGTCGCCTCTTGTGACCATAGAGTGTCCAAACAGTCACCTCCGTTGACCAACTCCTATCCGACCTTCTTAAAATGTGACCAGTCCATTCCCATTTTTGCATCCTAACCTGATGGATTATTTCCTTCACACCTGTCCTCTCTCTTATGACACTGCTCCTAATTTTCTCCTTCCTCTTTATGTTTGTCATACTCCTTTGCCAGGTTATCAATTTTCTTGATTGGGCTTTAGTTAAGGTCCAAGTTTGACTACCATAGGAGACCGCAGGGAGTATACTGCCAGTGTATGTCGCACTAGTATTTCTAAAGTGGCACAACTCAAAAAACTAGTCAACTGAAAATAAGTCCATCTTCTCAAAAATCGGATAAATGACATGGTAAATATCACTTTATCAACCATCAAAACTGTATGTACCTAGCTTCAGAGCTTCTACACCAGAGGGAACTTGTGTCAACCTTCCTGTCTTAATGCTATTCCATCTACATAGGCAAGAGTGACACATTTTCAGTTGAGTTTTATTTTGAAATGTGTCACATTAGAGATACTCGTGCGATATTCACTGGCAGGTTGATTTAAAATTACGTATTGTAGTCAAATATAACTTGAAACAAACAATCAATTAACTTACGAAATCAAAGGCTAATTCACGGATATTCCATGTCATAAGAGGAACCTCCATAATGCTCACAATACGTATCTTTATCATGAATATTGACAATATCAACATATATTTCCTTCTTTTCTTCTTTAGAAAAAAGAAAAGGCATTAACCTTATCCTGGCTAGAAAAGGGTGGTAACCTATAGATAACCCGTAATAAAATTCGTAGTTAATAAAAAAAAAAAAAAAAAAAAAATCAGTCCCGTAACAGATACTGTAGAGGTATCTGATTCTTGACCGTACGGCACACTAGGGAGATAGTGTGGTCAACACTATGCTCCGGCCGCCTGATTTTCCCCTTGGCTGCTTCGACGTCTAGAGTCATTAGCACCCAAGGTACCCATTATTAATTAAATTAATTAAAGGCTGGGTGAGCCTAGGGACGACCTGGGACCCCAAATCCAACCCTCGATCGGCCGGACTAGAAGAAAAAATCTTTAGTGCGCGCTCGGGTTTTGAACCTGGTCCTCCAGTTCATTAGTCGAGTGCTCTACCACTGAGCTAACCTCGCCCCCAGTTAATAATAAATGGACGTTAAAATTTAATAATTTAATTTAATTCAAGAAACGATACCGTGAAATGTACAGAAAAAAAAACAATTACTTTAACTTGGTAGATATAGATTCAGGAAATGATGAAAACTAAATACACAATCATCAAACGACAAATCTAACAGTATTAAAATTAACGATGTGATTTCAGAAAGAAAGGCAGAAGTCATTCAGAAAGGTTATGCTGATTGAAATCTGAAATTCCCTTCTGGCGAACAGCAATCTGCTGTGAAATAGCTCGTATTTCAGGGATATTCCTGTGAAATATCCTCATGAAAAGAACATAAACGAGCACTAATATTTACCAGATAAGAGCTAACGTCCACTTTACGGGATTTATATATATTTTTAAGGGTTGTTTTCATCAACTCAATAGCCTTCATTTCATTATGCATTTTTTACTGTTTACAACGCAAACTATTCGACTCGCTGATACAACAACTCAAATTATTTATATATAAAATATATAAAATATTTTTTAATTGGTATTTTTAAGTGTTTCCACGATAGGATAGCTATACAGCAGACATTATTCCGTAGAGTGGAAATCTGCTTATGACGTCAATCGATCTAAAGATAGAGACGAGAAATGTCCTTTAGGCCAGCAAATATCGTCGATACAAAAGCAAACTAACGAATATGAAAAAATGCATCTTTCATTGTCAATCTTTACTAATTTCTGCTGGACTTATTTACGGCAAATTCTTCAATCTGACTTCACTCTATTAAAGGGAAAGTATTCCACTATCAAAAGGTCAAATCTGCCGAATATTTGACTGTCCAAAAAAAAGGTTATGAATAAATGCTTTTCCACTCTGAAAAGTGGTGATTTTCATATTCGTTAGTTTGCATTTGTATCGACGATATCTCCTAAATACATACATATTTGTCTGTTCACACTCTAGCAACTTTCAAAATTTCTGTTTTTGATGATATTTGTCTCAAACTACAGTAAAAGTTCAAAAGGATTATAAAAGTCTGAAATTTCCACAAGTATTTTATTTTATTTAAGGACTTTTTTTATTTATTTTTTTTATTATTATTATTGATTATTACAACAATATGAGTTAACATATTTCTAGTAATATTGCTGGTTCTGTTATAATGACATTGTGAGGCTTGATGTGGGAATATGAACAATTACAAAACCCACAATAGTAATGCATACTTAATATTTAAGGCCCCATTTTCAATGCCAATACAAAGGTTCTTATTCAGGCGAGCCTTCCTCCGAGACTAATTGTAGTCCGTCTTTGTATGGACGACCGCCAACAACGAGCCGTTGGCTTTATTAAAAAATGATGACAAATACTGAAAGACCAACATGTCAGATCTGCAATACATGACAACGGACTGTCTGCTCATAGCAAACTTTACACAATATTAAATTATTACACACTTGAAAAATATTAACATATATAACAAAACATGAAAACATCCGAAACTTTTTTATTTCAAAATCCAATGACTATTACTTATTCAATGTTTATTTTTAATTTATTTTTGTGTTTTCTTTTTAATTTTTTTTTATCTGTAATTGTATTTATTCTGTTTATTAATTTGTTTTTTTTTTCTATATATTACTTTGGATTCTATATTAGTTTTGTGGAATATCACTATGAGCAACTAATAACAGCAATCGATGCCAATATGGAGCATCGAAAAAAATTAAAATAATAATAATTTATTAAAAAGGTTGTATATCTTTGCAAGTTTATACACAGTGAAAAAAAAAAAAAACAAGAAACAACATTTAGATTACTGAGGTATAGTGGACTAAAAAGTATATATTCCTAAACTGTATATCGTCCCAGCCATGTTAAACTATCGAATATGCAAAACCTCGTACTTCAGATTCGAGACTTAGCTCTAGGATTGAGGACGATACGGCTTGTCGCAACTCTAACCCTTTTAGAATAGGCTTTAATGCCTTAAATAAAGTATCGAATAAGACAATTTTTCAATATATTAATTCGTTTGCTCCGATTTACATATTCAATAGTTTGACATGGTCGATATGTTCAAAATACGTTAGTTATGCCGGAACACGGAATTTCTCATGTCAGAATTTCCGGTGAAGTTATCGATAAAGAAGAAGACAACAGGGAGTTTTCGAAAAGAATGATCGTTATTATAAGATGGATTCAATACTCTGGATTCATAGCCACAGCGGTATTATTGAAATGCTCCCGAAAGCCCATAACCTTTCCATAAAGTAGCCATCTAGATACTACGGCCGGACTATAACTCCCACAGCCGCCATGAACCGAGGATCAGGTTGCTTTGTGCAGGTTCTGTGTTTGTGCTTCTGCTGTGTTTGTGCTTGTGGTGTCGCTGTGTTTGTGTTTGGTGTTTAAGGTGCAGGGCAGCCAACCTACCCTTCCTGTTGGCCCAATCCCTGGGTATGTATCTTCCAAATCATGGGGGTTCTGTTCTCCTTTCAGATATCTTACTGCATACCAATCGTATTCTATCCTTTAATTCTAGAAAGTTATCAATGGTATGAATTTGTATAAACAAGAAAAAAATCTCTTGAATGTTTATAAGAGCATGACTAAATATTAAAGCATTGCCGTTGGAGTTTCAGTGCAGAAATACGTTTCTGAGCGTGTTTTCGCAGACAAACATTCCACAACAGATTATGTACAATGCTTAATCATAACCTAACCATCTGGTCGGCTGCTATTCTTACAAGTGCAGGATTTTAGCAACTAATAAGCCAGATTGGTAGTTACTGACAGATGTTAATGTTTAAAAGAGCCAAACAAAATCTTTTTGCCTGGTGACTTTTAATTAAAACATAAATACAATGAATTATAGCTTTTCGGCAATCGAAAAACATTTAAAAAAAAAAAATTGTCCTTGAACTCAAAAATTGAAGAATATAAATTTGTGATAGAACTCTTGAAACCGTAAGCCCATACGATAAAGGTATAGTGAGAAAAGTGGAATTGAAAAAAAAAAAGTTTAAAGAAAAAACCTGGGCTGAAAATTGCAAAACAATCATGAAAATAGGGTTTATTGGGATTTTTTTAAGGTTTAACCGTCTACAGTTCTGGTAGCAGGAAGACAATTAAAATATTCAGTTTTAGCGCTATTTTCCCACCGTCAGTGCTTCATCAGGAGCGAAAATTGAAATTATTTACAGACACGCTTATTATTATCCGGGTCACGAATACATTGATGGCCTCAAATTGTTATAATCCATGAATACCTACAAAGATCCACAGTTCCAAGTTAAAAGGAGAGATATACGCCAAATAGACTCCTAATTGGAATACATAGTCCACACTTGGACTCAAAGATGTGCGACAATGGCGCAGGGTGTTCCGAAACGTTGTTACTTTACGGTCCTGCAACATTGCTCGTAAATCATGAGCTTAGTGAGGGTCTATGTGATACAAGTTTCTGAATGCTGACAAAATTCATTCTTGCTGTACTGTACCAAAAAAATAATCCAGACAGACTGCAATTTTGTGTCCAAGTGTGGACTATTCAATTGGATAAATTTATATTATAGTTACACGCTACATATATATGTACATAATTCTAAGAAAGATATGTAGGTATAAGCTGCAGAAAGATACTTTTATGATACTTGTACAGTTGTACACTGTTAAAGTATGTAGTTGTCAGTAAGATGCAGAGTGAGTTATCAGCTACATAGGAACATACTGTAAAATACATTTACAGCAATATTAGAGGTAGGAGGATTTCTTGAAGCATTTAAGGGAAAAGTATTGTTGCGAAAACTCGTACACCGGAGGGAAAACTAAGATAAACTGCCAATAAAATTAGATTTATCCGATTTGGAAGGCTGTTATCGGTCAAGTCAGGTAAGGAGAAGGAGAAGGAGGGGGTGAATAAGAAAAAGGAGGATGCAGATAGAGATAGACGGCGGAAAGGACGGGGGAGGGGGCGATAAATTTATTCAAGAAGGTAGGGAGTGATAAAGGAGGGAGGGGGGGAGCCTTTTAAAACAATCTACTTGACACCAATTCTCTAGAGAGACAAACCCTCCGATGGGAGGGAGGCTAAAAGCCAAGCTGCCACTCTTCACCTCTTATTCTAGGATCTTTCTGGTGACTTCATTTGCACATTCGCTATAGGATAGGGGCGTTATCCAGACGAAGGAAGGTACTTACGGGATCGCGGAGAGGAGGGTAAGTAGGCGACGATTTGTTTATTAGTGAAGTAGGAGGTCCAAAGTAAACATAGACTAAGATGGTTGCAGAACCGTCTCATAAGCTTTAAGGCAATCGACCCAGGATGAGAAACAAAAATGATGAAGGAAAAGCCATGTTGTCGCAAGAACCAACCTAGGAAATGTTACCGCAAGAAGGTGCCATGACGACCAAAGTTGCCGTTAGAACGATCCTAAGATCAGCTATGTTACCGCTACAAGAATCCACGGATGACCAAAGATGCCTTTAGAACGATCCAAGGATCAGCAATGTTAACGATACAGGGATCTACGAACTACCAAAGTTGCCGTTAGAACGATCCTAGGATCAGCAATGTTAACGCTACAGGGGTACACGAACGACCAAAGTTGCCTTTAGAACGATACTAGGATCAGCAATGTACCGCTACAGGGATCCACGAACGACTAAAATTGCCGATAAAACGATCTTCGGATCAGCAATGTTACCTCTACACGGATTCACGAATGACCAAAGTTGCCCTTAAAACGATCTTAGGATCAGCAATGATACCTCTACACGGATCCACGGACGACCAAAGTCGCCGTTAGAACGATTTTAGGTTCAGCGATGTTACCGCTACAGGAACCACGAACGTCCAAAGTTGCCGTTAGAGCGATTTTAGGATCGGCAATTTCACCAGTAGAACGATCCTAGGATCAGGAATAATACCGCAAGAACGATCTTTACATAAGCAATTTTACCGCTACAGAGAACGACCAAAGTTGCCCCTAGGATCAGCAATTGTAACGATAAAACGAACCTAGGATCAGCAACATTGCCGCTACTGGGATCCACGAGCGACCAAAGTTGCCTTTAGAACGATCCTAGGATGAGCAAAATCAGTCATGTTGCTCCTGAAGTCTACAAAGTCCATCGGAGACCAAGAACGGACTTGAGGCAAATATTAGCATATATCTCTCGCCACTGTACCCTAAAAAGACATAGTTATAAAGACATAGTCATTGCCAGTCTGCAGATAGTGTAGAGATTAGGAGACAACAACTAAGCATATTACATTCGAATGTATAGCAATGGAAAAAGAAAGGTTTCAACATTTGTCAGCCTCAAAGTCTGGCAGTATCTGAAGTTCATCAGATGCTTAAGGTAAGGGACTCGTACAATAGTACAGTGGTCGAGTGACGCTTAACACTGTGGAGCGCTTATGCCAATAATAATCTAATCTAACCTTTTTTTTTTTTTTTGTGAAGATGGAGATAGTTAGCCGTTGCAGAGATACGAAGACAAGGTATAGCTGGGATTCGGCTAGGAGAAAAACGTCAGACTTTCAGGAAGAAATCTATATTTGGACGTTTCGGCTGCACATTGGTTGTATTTTTTAGCTGAAGAAGGCTGCCAATGTGCAGCCGAAACGTCCAAATACAGATTTCTTCCTGAAAGTCTGACGTTTTTCTCCTAGCCAAATCCCAACTATACCTTTTCTTTTTTTTTTGTTTTTTGGATGTTTAAAATATTCAAAAATAAATTTCTCTTGTTCCAGGTATTTGATATAAGTGGTTGTGACATACACTGCCTCTATTGGGAATCGAACCATTGACTGAAGAGAGATAAAAACGGGAATAGAGGGTCCGGAGTTAAGAGCATTCGGAGCTAAAGTAGGACAAACAAAGGTCTGTATGGAAACACTAAGGCTGTAAGGGGGTCGGGGTGGGGAGGATAAGGCGGTGGAGTGGGGGTAGGTAGAGGGGTGGGGGAAGGTAGAGGGGTGGGGGAAGGTAGAAGGGTGGGGGTAAGGAGTGTTTGCAGAAATTGTTAGGCTCAGGGGGTTCCTACACCTACCTGTCTTTTATTATATTGACACTCGAGGCAGTCACATACTCTCAGAGAGTTCTACACATCTCTCTCACTCTCACTCACTCACTAACTCTTTCTCACTCTCATTCTCAGAATCTCTCTCACTGTCACTCGCTAGGTTAAATCTCACTCTCACGTTTCCTAATTAAAATCTCCTAAACACTTCACACTCGAAATCTTTGTTGATTCATACCATTGACAGATAGAGCGACCAGAAAATAAAGTTTTGTATAACCAAATTACATTCTTAGCACTCTCTCTTTAATTAATTATCTTATCATTCCACAAGTTAGGTCCTTGATTATTTTTTTTCTATTTTATCTATTTATTTGAAATCTGTACAAATTATAAAAGTAAAATTATCAAGTTTGTTGATACAGATATGTATGTACAAATTGGCAAAAATGGGGAAAGTAAAATAAAATAAAAAGAATTTAGAATGTGAGAAAGAAGCCAGCCATTGTTGGCACTTTCAGAGCTGTCTAAATAAATATTTTAATGCTCACTATATGGTCAGGTAAGTAAATTATCTCGGGGCCACTGTCTCTTAAGCCGCCTGGGAGGATTGTCTGGGTGGGATTAGGAAGATAAGGATAGACCTTCAGGATTAGGATGGTGTGACAATTTGGATTGGAACACTTGGAAACGGGTTTTAGCGAGGTAAAGGAAAAATGGGATGTAAAGGTCATTGTGAAGGGTTTTGTTGGATACGTATAAAAGGGCATTTACAATTTTACAGAGGACTTTTGACTGAATTGCCAGTATTCTGTAGATTTTTTTATTTTACGGCGCTTCGACGTCTGGGCCATTAGCACCGACATCCAGGATGCAACGAGGAATTTTCCCATCGAGCCGTGGGATGAGAAAATTCTTTCCGCCGGTGGGAATCGAACCCATAATCTCCCGCTTATGAATCTAAGGCTACGTTCATGGTGAGGATTCATTCTGCGATGCTACGATAGCTACTCCCATGAGCGCTGCCCCGAAGTATTCTACATCGATGGAGGGTGTTCATGCTGACTCAACATTGCATTGGTTCTTGCTGGGAGTAAAGTAACCTTCAACAGTGAATTAGCTTTTGTTTATGAAAAAGCTCTGCTTATGTTAGTGAGAAAAAATGAGCCTTTACAATTAGTTCGCGATGTTCCTGACAAAGAAAAAGGGATTGGTTTCTTTCTCGGAAAAATTAATGGAATCCTATTAATTTTAGCGAGTTGGATAGACTTACTTACATACTTACAGACGGGCACTACAGTCCGTGAAGGACCAAGGCCTCAGCCAACAGCTTATTCCAGGCATCTCTATCTGTTGCAAGACGCCTCCAACGACGGATTCCTATTTCCTTCAAATCCTTCTCCACGTCGTCCAGCCAACAGCAATCGAGGCTTTCCCCGCCTTCTTCTGCCACCCGGCATTCCATAGAGAAGTTTTCTTGGCAATCTTTCAGGGGTCATTCACTCGACGTGTCTCAACCATTTGAGTCTTTGATGTTTTATAAAATAAATTATATCTGGGTCTCCATACAGCGTTTTCAGCTCCTGATTAGTTCTTATTCTCCAGATGTCGCCACACTTTACCGGGCCATATATCCTTCTGAGTACCTTCCGCTCTCAGACTAGCAGCATCCTTGTACTTTCTTTGATTAGTACCCATGCCTCGCTTCCATATGTGACCACTGGGCGAATAACTGTCTTATAAATATGGACCTTTGCCTTCCTGGAGAGCCCCTTGAACCTCAACATTTTCTGCAACCCAAACAGACACCTATTACCTGCAGCGATTCGGGCTTTAATGTCTGGCACTACACTACACTCAGCTGAAATTATGCTTCCCAAGTACTTGAACTGACTGCAGCTTTTGAAGGTAACACCTCCAATTTCTACTGGCTCTTCTTCGTCATTCTGTGTTTCTTTTGGTGTGCTCATGTACACAGTCTTGCCTTCATTGATTTCTAGTCCAAATTCCTTGGCCGCACTAAGAAATTCTTCCAGGGCGCCTGCTAATGCTGACATTGTCCTCGCTGAAATGCTGACATTGTCCTCGCTGAGTTGGATAGACTAGAGTCGCTTAAATTAATATAATTCTATTAATTGCGAGTTGGATTGGCTAGAGTTTTCTTATATCTTCTTGAGCGAGTGGAGCCTAGCGTAGCGATCGGAAACGCATATCATGTTTTGCCTAATAAATGTAAAATATCCAAAAAAGAGGGAGAGAAAAGGAATAAAATATGTTTGTTTACAAATATCTTTGTTTGTTATCCTTCATAACCTGCAAAACAGTCAACTTTAATGCTTAATAACTTTTTTCATAGTTGAGAGAATTGATTTTGATCATATTAACCTTTTTATTAATAAATATTACTTGCCATTATCTAATATGAATTATAACCGTAGATAACGAGTCAAGTAGTAAAAGATAACCAGCAAAGAACCTGTAAGCTAATCAGTAAGCTTATCAGCGAGTACGAGTAACTGTTATAAATCACTTAACTAAATAAAAACTTCAAAAGTAACTGGATGTAGTCTTCGCAAAAAGACCCAATTTTCTTTCATCTCGACAACGAAATAACCAAAAAAGAATAATCACACAAGATGAAGTAATGAGAGAGGGTAGGCGACCTGCGCACTGGAGTCCTTTCGAAGGAACCAATCAGTCAGGCCCACATCGCGGCTTCCCTCCTCACTGCGAGGAGAAAACAAAATATTTGTTCTTCCCCGCGGTCACTGCGCGAGTGCAAGAATAGCATCGGAAGTAAGGATCCTCACTATGAACACTCCCACCTTAATACATGTATTTGTTTTACATCGGGGCAGCGCTCATCGGAGTATCTATCGTAGCATCGCAGAATGAATCCTCACCATGAACGTACCCTAAGGCGCTAGAGCACGGGAGACCCCTATTCTGTTGATGTTGGATTTTTTTACAGATCCCCAGAGTTCAAGTTCGTATATCCATACGGGCCTTGAATAGATTCTAATTATTCACAGAACTACAACGGACTTTATCACAAGCCAGGAAATAGCTTTGTGTGAGGAGCTGTTAATACGAGGGGGAGTGAACAAGAGGCGCAAGACACAATAGTTCCAGTTTGGTTATTGTGATCAAGGACTTGAGCATCTCAATGTCCCTTCATAGTTTACTGTGTTCCATCACAAACCAGGAAACTGTAGAAGCTACTTCCAAGGAGCTCAAGCTTCATGTGATGAGCTGTAACATTGAAAGGAAAGGAACAAAGGGCATAAGTCACAATAGATCCAGAGTGTCGCAGCGATCAAGGGCTAGAATAGCTAGACCCGGGGAGTGTCGCAGCGATCAAGGTCTAGAATAGCTAGACCCGGGGAGTGTCGCAGCGATCAAGGGCTAGAATAGCTAGACCCGGGGAGTGTCGCAGCGATCAAGGGCTAGAATAGCTAGACCCGGGGAGTGTCGCAACGATCAAGGGCTAGAATAGCTAGACCCAGGGAGTGTCGCAGAGATCAAGGTCTAGAATAGCTAGACCCGGGGAGTGTCGCAGAGATCAAGGGCTAGAATAGCTAGACCCGGGGAGTGTCGCAGCGATCAAGGGCTAGAATAGCTAGACCCGGGGAGTGTCGCAGCGATCAAGGGCTAGAATAGCTAGACCCGGGGAGTGTCGCAGCGATCAAGGGCTAGAATAGCTAGACCCGGGGAGTGTCGCAGCGATCAAGGTCTAGAATAGCTAGACCCGGGGAGTGTCGCACCGATCAAGGGCTAGAATAGCTAGACCCGGGGAGTGTCGCAGAGATCAAGGTCTGGAATAGCTAGACCCGGGGAGTGTCGCAGCGATCAAGGTCTAGAATAGCTAGACCCGGGGAGTGTCGCAGCGATCAAGGTCTAGAATAGCTAGACCCGGGGAGTGTCGCAGCGATCAAGGTCTAGAATAGCTAGACCCGGGGAGTGTCGCAGAGATCAAGGTCTAGAATAGCTAGACCCGGGGAGTGTCGCAGCGATCAAGGTCTAGAATAGCTAGACCCGGGGAGTGTCGCAGCGATCAAGGGCTAGAATAGGTAGACCCGGGGAGTGTCGCATTGATCAAGGTCTAGAATAGCTAGACCCGGGGAGTGTCGCAGCGATAAAGGAATAGAATAGCTAGACCCGGGGAGTGTCGCAGCGATCAAGGGCTAGAATAGCTAGACCCGGGGAGTGTCGCAGCGATCAAGGGCTAGAATAGCTAGACCCGGGGAGTGTCGCAGCGATCAAGGGCTAGAATAGCTAGACCCGGGGAGTGTCGCAGCGATCAAGGGCTAGAATAGCTAGACCCGGGGAGTGTCGCAGCGATCAAGGTCTAGAATAGCTAGACCCGGGGAGTGTCGCAGCGATAAAGGCCTAGAATAGCTAGACCCGGGGAGTGTCGCAGCGATCAAGGGATAGAATAGCTAGACCCGGGGAGTGTCGCAGCGATCAAGGGCTAGAATAGCTAGACCCGGGGAGTGTCGCAGCGATCAAGGGCTAGAATAGCTAGACCCGGGGAGTGTCGCAGCGATCAAGGGCTAGAATAGCTAGACCCGGGGAGTGTCGCAGCGATCAAGGTCTAGAATAGCTAGACCCGGGGAGTGTCGCAGCGATCAAGGTCTAGAATAGCTAGACCCGGGGAGTGTCGCAGAGATCAAGGTCTGGAATAGCTAGACCCGGGGAGTGTCGCAGCGATCAAGGTCTAGAATAGCTAGACCCGGGGAGTGTCGCAGCGATCAAGGTCTAGAATAGCTTGACCCGGGGAGTGTCGCAGAGATCAAGGTCCAGAATAGCTAGACCCGGGGAGTGTCGCAGCGATCAAGGGCTAGAATAGCTAGACCCGGGGAGTGTCGCAGAGATCAAGGTCTAGAATAGCTAGACCCGGGGAGTGTCGCAGCGATCAAGGGCTAGAATAGCTAGACCCGGGGAGTGTCGCAGCGATCAAGGTCTAGAATAGCTAGACCCGGGGAGTGTCGCAGCGATCAAGGTCTAGAATAGCTAGACCCGGGGAGTGTCGCAGCGATCAAGGTCTAGAATAGCTAGACCCGGGGAGTGTCGCAGACGAAAAGATTTTTTAAAGATGAATTTGGTTTCCTTGATACAATAGAATGATGATGGATTATAAGTTCGTAGCGGGTTTTTTTTGTGGTGATTTCAAGAAAAACTTCAGATTCTTGTAAATATTTTTATAATAAGCGTTTCTGCGATATCCCATCTTACAGTGAGGTCTGAGACCAAAGCTTGACTTTGGTCATCATCAAAAGTTGAAGGACGACCCGAGCACTTTGCGTCCTCCGAGCCACAATTTCCGGTTCTGAGCCGAGCAAATCTCTTACGAACGGTGCTTTTTCATAGGGCATCACTGCCATCGCAAACTTTGACAAAAGTCTGTGCAGAAAATCAAAAAAAAAAATCATTAAATGACAAAAAGGATTTTTTTCCCATTCCCTTGTGAGCAAGCAAATACTATTTAAAGATAAGGAATCACCATTGAAACTGAGGCATAAAACCACCTTAACTATTACTACTTTAGAATATGTAAACATTATTGACCAAGTAAACATGATTTTATAATCACAGAGAGAATTGAGCAACTCAACGAACTTATTTTCCAACCCAATATTATGTAATGGGTTGAATTCCATGTGATGTACAGGAAAAACCAGAAAGCCTATTTAGAAATACCCTTTGCCGATAACTACGAAAACCAGACTACCGGTGGCTGTATTCCATCGGCTTCACTTTTCATTCGGACAAAGTACTTTTGTACTAAATTTAATAAAAAAACAGGTATTTACTCGATAGAGCGCGAATAGGATATTTCCTCTTAACCTACTTGCCAAGGTATAAAGATGGCAACTTATTGCTTTTCGAAATAACCTTTTCAATTAATACCCGAAAAACTTCAAAGGCGAGAAGTTTCATTAATAGTAGATAACTGTCAAAGCCCCGAAAGTTTTTATTAAAGACTAGCGCTAACATGTTAATTACTACTCTTGGATGGTAATTAACAGGAGAGGGTAAATTGATTTAAAGCAAAGAAATTAAAATCAAGTTAGTCAATAGAAGTAGATACATGAAACGAAAATTAAAACCTTTTACTGGAAACGGGGAAAAGATTTTAGAAGTGACTTTTAAAAGCTTTACATCCGTGAATCTCTGATGGCACTTAACAAGTTTTAGTACATTTACAAATGTACTAAAGGATAAGAGGGTAATTGGTCGAAATGAAAGGTGAAGAACTAATAAAGGACTTGTTCGGCCGGAGCATAGTACTGACCACAGTATCTCCCTTGTGTTCCGTATAATAAAGAATCATACACCTCTTCGGGTATCTCTTTTCGCCTGTTACGAGACTGATTTTTTTTTTATTTTATATTTTGCACGAAAGATCAAAACCTACCAATAACTGCTTCTATTCCTTTAATAATGGCATTAGGGATATGAACGGAATCGTGCTAAGGTGACGCAGTTCCTGAGAGTCGGAATTTTTTTCAATGAACAGGTTACTTTTGTAGAGGCGCGTATAGAATACTAGCTGAATACCCGTTCGTCACGGCAGAAAAGTACTTATTTTCTTGCGTTAAATAATATATCATCAAAATTAAAGCTACTATACATTTGTGTGCAGTTTATTATAGCACGGTTCCCGACATACTATATGTTATTCATCAATTGATAAGTAATCAAAGTATAATGTTTCTTGACACTGGGGCGCTACGGACCAGTGTCAGCGAATAGATAACCTAGAGATAACCCGTTATCTATTGTCTACCAGTAACAGGAGTTTAACCAGGGCAGGTTAAAATTCGTTGTAAATAATGAATGGACGTTAAAATTAAAAAATTTTTGTTTCCAAGACGTCATTTGGATAAACCCATTATATTTGCGAGCATTACCTAGAAGCGTTCTGACTAGAGATGCTGTGCAAGATATTAGGGGGGGATATTATCTGGGATGGGCCATCACCAGGTATAGCGTAAACTCTATGAGGGACAAAATCACAGTTTATTTCTAGTAATTCAAGGTCTACCATCATAGTTAAAATGACCCGCTAATAAAAAATAATATTATGAAATAGATACAGTACGGTAACAGCTGACCTGTTATCGTCTTAGCAACGCATGCTACCAAAAATTCAAACCCATTTAAAAAATACTTGAAAATTTGAATATCCGAAGAAACTTTCTTAGCGAGTGTTAACATCCTAAATTGTGCATCCGTGAAAAAATTCAAATTTTTCTGTCAAGTGGTTTGGGCTGGGCGATGTTAGGTCAGTAAGATGTGGTATTTTACAAATATATAGTAGATATCATGGTAATGAAGGTTTTATGGATGGATTTTGAACCAGTTCCACCAATTCACTCTTGAAGATGCTTTCATTCATAAATAAGCTCCTGAGGATTTATCCATTGATAAACGGTCTGGCCATTTCATTGATAAAACATGGAATCTGCCCGATAAGAGAATGGCTTCAGGGCAGTATATTCAGAAGAGAGGACTGCCGCCTAGATAGAACAAGCAATCAACCCCGGACAATTAGAATAAATGGGGTGCTTAAATAGGCTATTTCTGTAAATCAGCGGGAATCAGCTGGGACATTTGGCGGGAAATACAAGTCGGGCTTTCATTATAGGAATCCTTATCATTTTTCAAGCCTCTTATCAAATACACGTTTATTTAGGGAAATTACTAACAACTCGTCAGCGTTTATAAAGCAGGTACTATACTTTACTACGGACATTCAGTAGGATCTGCAGAAGGTATCACCACACAACAGCAAGGCAATGCGTATACTAAAAAATAAAACAATAAGGCTGTCACGCAGGAGCTCCATAACTAATCAAAATCTTAAGAATATGGGTACACTGTATTCCTTACAATTTGCTTTATATATATATATATATATATATATATATATATATATATATATATATATATATATAAACATGAATAGTTTTGATCCATTATATTTGTAAGTAGCTGTTCGAATCCGTGACCTCCGATCTGTTAGTCCTAGATGATTTTGAAACTAGACTATGATATTACTCGTATCACGACCTACCTTTCTGCCAAGTTTGGTCAAAATCGGTCAAATAGTGTGGATTTGTATAAGGAATAAACAGGGAGTCAAAAAGCTGGTAGACGATTTTGGCCTAGCCTATGACACTCCATGGATCAAGATCTACTTGCGTGCCAAGGAAGCCGGATACAGAGTTCATTGTTCCATGTTAATTTTACTGTGAAATGCAATTTTAAAAAATAACCAATTAAAAACTGATATAATCAGAGAAAAAAAAAACCGTTCTGAAGAATGAATCTGACTACAGTACAGTAGTGGAATATACTCTAATGTCGAATTTACTGACAAATACATTTTACTACTGTAAGCAAGTGCACAAAAATAACAAACAATTAAAAACTAAAAGGATCGAACTAAAACAAGACCTCAACTAGTTTAAGCACATTTTTAGTGGTCAACGCACGGGCCGGTTTGACGTCAATTAAATTTTCGAATATATATATATATATATATATATATATATATATATATGTGTGTGTGTGGGTGTGTTTTTGAAATAACCTTGCATATAATAATTTTATTAAGCATCATTCTTCGTTGCTAGTACAAATAATCAAATTTTTCTTCGTGAGAAAAACCTATTTAATTGCCAAATTTGTCAGAAATAAACAGAATTTTAAGCATAAGATAACTACAAAACCGTTCCAAAGAAAATTAAAGTTCCCCCCCAAACAAATAGAATTATTATAAAATAAAATCCTGAAATGGCTGCCTGTACCTCAGTGTGTATCTATTGAACGAGCCTGCTCCCGAACGATCTAGAACTAGCAATAGGAGATAGAGGTACAGCAATTACTCCACTAGGATTATCTACAAATCTCTATTCAATAGTTCTCTCTGCTCCGGTGCTCTGACGTCATAATTACCCGACGCTATCCAGTTATCTGGATGCACTCCAGTTATTAGTGAGTACCAATAAATGAGGCATCGAATTTAATACACCTATTATAACCCTAGCTCATTATGCTACTGCTACTTCATATGTTAATATACACGTAACCTTAATACCAAAAATAAAACAGTAGCTAAATAAATTTAAAAAAAATTATTAGGAGCTCATATGTAGTACATATTATGTACACATCATGTACTTATGATACCTAATATAAAAAGTATCTATTATAAGGAATAAAGCCCCAGTAATGCACATCATGAACCTCAAATATCAGAACAGATACCTACAATAACTTGGTCCATATATAGACGCACCAAGTACCTAGCAGCGTTAATATCATAGCAGCCTATAAGAACACCTCGTAGATACATTAACGCAACAAATACCTATAATAAAGGAAAAAAAGTATCTAAAATATAATAAATAATCAGGTACTTATGACAATACAAAGGGTACATATATTAATTCTCCATAGCATAGCAACCAATAAAAACAAAGCTGGTACATACACTAACGCAACTAGTACCTGTAATAATGCAGGGAAGAATATGCAATATAATAAAAAATAAGGTACTTATAACAACACAATAGGTACAAATATTATTTATCAAATACCTATAATAAACAGTAAAGCTATCTGGTACTTACACAGACACTAACGCAACTAGTACCTGTAATAATGCAGGGAAGAATATGCAATATAATAAACAATAAGGTACTTATTACAACACAATAGGTACAAATATTATTTATCAAATACCTATAATAAACAGTAAAGCTATCTGGTACTTACACAGACACTAACGCAACTAGTACCTGTAATAATGCAGGGAAGAATATGCAATATAATAAAAAATAAGGTACTTATAACAACACAATAGGTACAAATATTATTCATCAAATACCTATAATAAACAGTAAAGCTATCTGGTACTTACACAGACACTAACGCAACTAGTACCTGTAATAATGCAGGAAAGAATATGCAATATAATAAACAATAAGGTACTTATTACAACACAATAGGTACAAATATTATTCATCAAATACCTATAATAAACAGTAAAGCTACCTGGTACTTACACAGACCTACAAAGGATCTATATTATTGAAAAATTTTCCCTAGTAAATAAAGTTATATCTTTTAACGCAGCAGTTACACATATATTTTTTTTGACAATATCGCAGCAAGGAAATACAACCCAGTAACTTCCTATTTTTGTTATTGTCAAGTACGTAAATTGGAATGGGGATCAAACCGCGATTAGCTGAACTAATTAAAGTTCTGAGAGCTGTTAGAAGCAGGATGTCTGCGTTCTGATTGGAACACTCCGAACTTCCACGCCATATCCAGATTCACTCCTAGGACCTTTCGGATATGAGCAAAGATACTGGCGAAATTAGCAATAATTCAGACAACTGTGACAGATGGAATATTAGGTATAAGGTACGGCGACAGAATGATGGAGGGATCCTATTGGCCGAAAAGGTACGCCGACAGAATGATGGAGAGATCCTATCGGCCGAAAAGATACGGCGACAGAATAATGGAGGGATCATATTGGCCGAAAAGATACGGCGACAGAATGATGGAGGGATCCTATTGGACGAGAAGGTACGCCGACAGAATGAAGGAGGGTTCCTATTGGCCTAGATGGTTCTGTGGCAGAATGATGAAAAGATCCTATTGGCAGAGATAGTACGACGACAGAATGATGGAGGGATACTATTGGACGAGACTGGAAGGAGAGTAGTTCTGATTGGCTAAAGAATAATCCATTCTGATATAGCACTAATTGCACATCATGTAGGAATGGCTGCCCGCCTCGGATTTCAATTAAAAGCTCCATTTATCTCCCTCGACCCTGTTTGCCCGGGTAATTAATCATTTCGCTAAAAATCAACAGACCCATCCACCCGACGTCCTTATTTCGTTATTTCTATCCTCACCGTTCAATCATAAAAAAACATCTTTAGTATTGTTTTTCATTAAATTTTATCAAAATACACTGTATAATTAATAATCAAATATAATCCAAATAGGCAAAATGAAAAGGATAATGAGATAAAGATATTTAGGTATTGATGCGATAAGAAGCCAAGGAAGGTGATATGAAAACGTCAAAATCTGTATTTCTGTCTTGGCATGCTTATCGGTAACCTTGTTAAGCAAAAAATCCCTAGGAGATGCGATGGATAAACGATATCGTGGCCTTCCTCCATCTTCTTCAGCTATTTGTTAGCTGAAGAAGGCTGCTAAAGAGTATACCGAGATGTCCAAAACGTTTTCTAATATCCTGATCTCAACCATTCCAACGGCTAATTATCTGTATCTCATTAACGCTTTAAACGGTCTGGACGCGTATATACGGGCGTGAAAAGCAGTGCCTCTAGCGAACTAGACGCATATATGCGGACGTAATAAGCAGTGTCCCTAGCGATCTAGACGCATATATGCGGGCTTGAAAAGCAGTTTCCCTATCGGTCGTGACGCATATATAGTCGGGAGAGAAAAGCAGTGCTCCAATCGCTCTAGACGCATATATACGGGAGAGAAAAGCAGTAACCCCAGCACTCTAGACGCATGTATGTGGGCGAGAAAAGCAGTGGCCCCAGCGGTCGAGACGCATATATGCGGGCGCGAAAAGCTGTGCTCCAATCGCTCTAGACGCATATATGCGCTTTGGGATCTGCACTCTCCTCGATCGACATGCATAATGTTCCGCATTCCATCCCTCCAAAAAAGACGATTGATCAAAAGGGCGTACATAAAAGAGGAAAAGTTTATTTTTAAACTACTGTAAAACAGGAAAAATTGTATAACAGGATCGAGGCCGCCTAAACCGGGAGCGCCGCGATGTTATCTCACAGTTACGGTGTAAGAAGATCCAGTCCACTCACCGGTTATAAGGTTAATTATAGATAATTGTTTAACAATACAGGATTATTTGTGGAATTCTGCTATATGATTTCAAAACTCAGAAACTCTGGAAAGATAAACTGTCCATATTAAATATAAAAGTTTTGATATTGCAATTAAGTTGTACGATTTTATTATCAATCAGGATGATTTCATATTGTTCAGCTTCAACTCATTTAGGATATTCCAAAGGAAGACCCGATAGAATCAAGAGGTTTATTAAATTCTCGGAGGTCCGATCTCCGGAATCGGTGGAGGTGAAAATGAAACAGGCTAATAAGGGGAAAGTTTGTTCTCCAAGAAGAAGAAAGTCTAATCAACCCCCCCTCCCCTTCCTCCTTTATTGTAGGAGTTTGCATTAGTCATTATAGGCGAGGAGTGGGGGAAGGTGGAACTAAGTGGGGAGATTAAATAATTCATGAAGGGCTCGGAAAGGAGAGGGCCTTAGAAAGAAACACTATCTTACTGGAATAGGAAGGTGTTGGAGAGTTATTGGATAGGAATTATGTACGCAGTTTGCAGGATGTAAGAAATAGGAGCAATGTGGTAGCTTGTAGGTAAAAAAGGGCGATTCTGGGCCACTCTCGAGGAGAAAATGGCAGCACACATGAGTTTCCCGCCAAAACGTATAACCTCAATATAACAGTCGAGCAACACAGCTGACCTGTTTTACTGGAGTAAGTAGGAAGGTGTTGCAGAGTTATTGGATAGAACTTTTGTACGCAGTTTACAGGATGTAAGAAATAGGAGCACAGTGGTAGCCTGTAGATAATAAAGTGCGTTCTGGGCCACTTTCGAGGAGAAAATGGCTGCACACACGAGTTTCCCGTCAAAAGTTGTAACCTCAGTCGAACGCAATATGACAGTCGACCATTTAACCTACCTAACTTTCTAGAGCAGAAAAGTGTTCTGAGACACCACTGAAGAGAAAATGGCGGCACTCATTTTTCCTGCCAAATCCTACAACCTCAATGAAAAACGATAGAACATTGGAGGAAAATGGTGGGCAGTTGGTGTACAGGAAGAATGTAAGTAGTT
The DNA here is from genome assembly GCA_946811695.1 of Gonocerus acuteangulatus. Taxonomy (NCBI): domain Eukaryota; kingdom Metazoa; phylum Arthropoda; class Insecta; order Hemiptera; family Coreidae; genus Gonocerus; species Gonocerus acuteangulatus. The sequence continues at coordinate 8,077,824 of OX328127.1, read as the reverse complement.
TGCAGGATGCAAGAACATTGTAAGAGACGAAAACAAAGTGTTAGTGAGTAGATAAAAAGTCTGAGCCACTTTCGTGGGAAAAATTGCGGAACTTATGACTTTACCGACACAACTTATAACCTCAATAAAACACAGTATAAAAATCTAACAAGCTGACCGGCTTCTTCTATCACTGAAGTATTTAAGGAGTTATTAGAGAGGAAGGATGTAGGTCGTTTTAAGGATGTAAGGGGGCGAAATAAAAACCAGTGCGCAAAACTGAATCGATCCATGCAAAAAGAGCTTCAGTCCAAAATCAGTAGTTTTGAGAAAACGAGATACACACCGTCCAAACCCTTCATTTGGTGTATTATTGTGCTATTTATTTATTTTTTTTTTACTGAGTACCCCATACTGACAAAAGGTATATATGAAACATTTGTTTTTACCAACAAATTCATTATATTATTGAAATATAATAATAGTGGTTGGACATTATAAGGTCTTATATAATTTAAAAAAAAAATTGTAAGATATATTGAGTAAAAGTTTATTATCAGTGGTAATGCTTAATTGTCTTGAACTTCTTCATCTATGATTTCAGTAGTTGGCCAACCCAATATGAGTAAACTGAGTTTACAAAAATTCTCCTTTTGTTAAAAAATGATGTTAGCAGGTGAGATAACGCAACAACACAAAAAATATCGGCTGAAAACCACAAACACGTTAAAATTACCTGGACTGAAGCCCTTTCTTCGTGGAATAATAAAATTAGAACTGTGTTTCTATGGCAACTATGTATTGGATTTAAGTCCTCTTAAGATAGAAATGTGTAGACAAAGAATCCATCACTAACTAATATTTGGAAATTGCGTGCTCTTTTTGCGTGGATCGATTCAACTATAGACCTTATGAAGTTTTGTTTGCAAATATAAACCCAAACAAATATTGTCCACGTATAAAAATCCTTTGTATTTTTGGTGGTTTTACAGGTTTATGAAAGTGGTATATTGGTTGAACTGCCATTGAGGATTTCCTTATGGCCTCGAGTTTTGAGAGGCTGCTGACGACGAGGTTTGTATTATCCGGAGATGACAGGATTAGGCTGAAGGGGGCAGTTTGATAGGGATAAGCTCTTCCAGGATTCCAGCTCGAAACTTGTCTGCTTTAGCCCTCCAACCTGTCATTTCGCTACCTTCCCTATAGGGATGTATGTCACTTCATTTTACCTATCCACCGTTCTTACGTCCATTAGTCTCTCTCTCTCTCTCTCTCTCTCTCTCTCTCTCTCTCTCTCTCTCTCTCTCTCTCTCTCTCTCTCTCTCTCTCTCTCTCTCTCTCTCTCTCTCTCTCTCTCTCTCTCTCTCTCTCAGAGTATTTTTTTTTAAAATCTATACCACTCCCAACTATATACGATGACTCTTCAGCTGTGACGTAATAATGAAAAGGAAATACAGCAAATTTTTCTCATGTTACAGACCTATTATCAAGACAAACTGCTGAGGAAAAACTTTAGAAACGATTGTAAAAAAAAAAACTTTATTGGTCCCTGATACATAACAATTTATTTTCAGATTACCATTGTGGCTTCCGTTCATACATTTGTTGATTCTTAGTAAAGGGTGTGGCCATTTAGGTCAAGTATTTGAACAAATATATTTTATTAAGAACGGGAGGAATAATTACTAATCGTTCACGTTTGTTGTTACAGGAAAACGGATTACCTCAAGGCGATGTACTGAGTACAACAATATTTAATATATCTGTAAATACCGTCAGTAGGAGTGAATGCCACACATTGTGTGCGCAATTCAGAAAAGGTACCAAGACATAAATGACTTAATATCCTTTTCAACAAATGAAATTACGTATAAAAAAAAATAAAATTACTTTTTATAAACGAATTATATCATTGTTCGAGATTTACGTTAGTTGTTACTGTCAAGTGATATTAAATGAAGCTGTAAACACACTTGTGTACAAATCGTGCAGAAATGTTGCTTTGACAGCACCATTTTCATTCCATCAAAGGTACATACTACTGTAAGATCCCGAATTTCCTTGGACTCAATATCAGAGAAATGTGCATATCAGAACCCAACTTCATCAACATCGAAAACCTTAGGTGCCGTGAAAAGTTGTCTAAAGACAGACACTAATCCATAAATCTTTCCCAATTCTCTAGTTATTCCAGTATCTGGAGATAGGAACAGAAGCAGGAGGGGAGAAAGTATTTTTAAAGTATGAAAGAAATAATCCAGTAAGTATTTTGAGGCCATGTTTCTGGGGTGGCTCTTCTGCGAGATGTGAGAGCTATGTACATAACCTAACTTTAACCATCTTGATCAGCTGTCACACCACCTAGCTCTATTAACATTTAATATTGTATCAGGTCATCCCATAAGTAATAAATTCTGTCTGTTTATGTTCCCTCCTTTTCAATTTAATTTTGTTTATATTATCGGTTTGTTATAGCAATAAATACAGTTCTATTTATCATATTTTGGTTGGTGAAACGTCTTTATTCTGTGCTGAAATTTCATTTGAAACGGATCTCCCTAGATACCACTTATGCCATGTTATGCTTATGGAATTCAATAAAGGAAAAATGTCATTAGTGAGCGACAAGTGCAACCGTGGTTTGAAGGATTTCGAGGAGGAACCTTAGCTTGAAGACGAGCCTCGTACAGGTCTAGCAACAGAGCTTGACTACCAACTCCTGCAGGCTACTGTAGAAGAAAATCCTGTTGTAACAGTCAAAGAGCTAGCAGAAAAACTGATATAATGTCCTCCTCATCAACAGTTATGTTATTCCACATCCTTCCCGGGTGGTCCATTTGAAGTGCCAACCGAATGAAAGAACTGTTAACCTATTTCCTTTCACCCTCCTTTTATTTTCCATCAAGAAGGTAAGTTCGTCAGCTTGCGAGAGGCCCAGCAGCCAAGATATCGCCCAGATCTCCTCGGCGATCCTGTATAGGACTACAGCCAGGAGTAGATGAAGTGCCGACGAAGCATCGATAGTTGAAAACTTTGAGAGCACTTCATTAGGATGCGAACCTCTTCTCTCCTATCGCTAATTAATTCCAGACGAGTTGCAGGATCAGCATCTACTATCCACCCCCTCCCCCCGCTCGTAGTATCCTCACGTATGCCTCCTCCTATATATATATATATATATATATATATATATATATGTAACACATAAGTGTAATTTCGCACCCAGTAAAAACAAAAATAAATTAAATAATAAAGAAGATAATGTCAAATTACATATGTTTAATCTATAATAAAATAAATGACCTAAGCTTAATGATACTATCTAAGTATTTATTTAGATCATTAATTAAAGCCTTATCTAGAGCCGATAGCAGCATTTCTACCTTTGGAGGATTAGATGTGATATATTTACCTATATACAACTTCCTTATAGGAGAGTACAAGGGGCAGATGAAGAATATGTGTTGTAGTGTTTCTAGTTCTTGTAGTTCGCAGGCAGAACATAGCGTGGTTGTATCGACACTGAGTTTATTATAGGAGAGTACAAGGGGCAGAGTGTTATCATCTTTTCTGAACTGAGCCTTAGTTGGGCTAAGATTTTTATTCTGTTAAATGGAATATTGTTCTGAAGATATGATGCTCCCGTTATGTGAGCAGGTTTTATTTTATTATAGAACCTATTGAATGAACTATTGTTCACGCGATTTAGATCATATTCTAATAAAGTATTTTGAAATTGGCTGATTGGTTTGTTGAATATTGTTCTGACTAGATATGGGTTCTGGTCTTCCCAGAGATGTTTACTAATTGCAGGAATTAACTCTTTCACCTGAGTAGCCCAATTATATTTTATTTCTTTTGGATTTTGTGTTTGTAGGTTCAATAACTTCAACTTCAATAACTTCAACTAACCCGGACCAAACTTCTCAAATATGGTAGTGCCAACATGTGGCTGTAGTATGTATTACAACAACCACTTAATTTTCTTAATTCATTGTCTTTGATTGTCTAGACGACCCAAACTACGCTAGGAACTATTTTCTTCGTTTCCTTTATAATTATAAGTTTTTCTTAAAAATGTATTGTTTTTTACTAGTTAATTTTACTTTTAGCTGTATGTTATTCACAAACTTAATTCTATAATTAGATTGATACAAACAATAATGTAATTGGTTTTGTAATTATGCAATATTGTAAATATTTTGTTGTTGTTATGTATTTCTATTTTATATGTGTACCTGGGCGAAACGCTGTCAATGCGGGGTGCTCATAAATAAATTATAAAAAAAAAATTTCAACTTCAGTAATTAATAAATACCTTTTTTTTTCATTCTTTAATACGTTTCCTATTTTTTGGTGGTTTTCTTTGACGATTTTCTTTTTCATTTTTTTAATATTTTTTTTAATCATTCTTACTTTGAGAGAAGGCCGAGAGAGTGCCTGGATGTTAAGGGGTACTAACTAACAACTTTGCCGAGACGATGTTAATTGAGTTATCCCGCATTAGCCTAATTTCAATTAACCACATCATTACATCATTCGCCTGCCATCAACCCCCCTCCCTAAAATCTTGTTTCCCCCACTCCTCATCGATGCAAGAATAAAAATCGATCTCTGAGAGGTAACTCAATTTCTCATGCCTCAATTAATCCAAATCTAAAGGAACATTTCACAGAAATTAGCTTCAGTTTAATTCTTTTTTTTTTTTGTAAAGTAATTTGATTTGATTTACTGTAAGCAATAAATTCAGTTGTAAGGCTAGTTTAGACGACGAGATCCTGATAATCGAAATCGCACTCGACCAGAAAATCGGATAGTGAAAATCTGGATTTAGGAACCAAGGAGGATGGTTTTTAAGAAATTCCTACCGATTTCAGGAGGACAGGTAAGGACACATAACGAAGGAAAGAAACAAACTGAGGAATAGGTAAAGGAGCAGAAATCGTATCCTAGAACATAATTTTAGAGCGAAATTCGCGCGAAACTGATCGTGACACTTCGAGGTTATATGCATTCAAATACCCTTTTAGCGCGGCTCCTCCCTCCCTCCATAAAGGAGAATCCTAATAAATTCAATCTTTCCAAATGACTGTAGGGATAAGAACGGAACCGCACTATGATGACGCAGTTCCTGAGAGTCAGACTTTTTATAGGTTCTCTAACGTAGGAAAACGAATGAAACAATTTTCAATGTGATATCTGTAACCGTTTTTGAGAAATTTTGATAAAAATAGTTTCTCAAACTAATTTTCTGTTAGGCTACCTAGAATCGTTGGATTAAATTGAAATATTTTCTAAATGTTTAAAATTCATATAAACTAAGATATTCAAAATTTTTGTTACATTTGGAGTTGATGGAGTATTTGTGAAATCATAATGTTATTAATAAACATAAAAAAACTTGGGATATTCGTGTATTTTCTTAAATATCCCGAAAAATCATGGTAAGTGGATAATGACTATTTTGATGTATTTCCAGTGTCATTACACTTATTTTTAAATAGAGGAAACCTGCGCGGCATTGATTCGACTTCATAAAAAAACGTAGAATCAATGCCGCAGAAGTCCTTAAAATAACGTTTGGCGTTTCACAGCTAACAGCTTTTGAAAAAGGCGGTTTTGTAAATTTGTTTGTGTATGTATTTTGGACAGCTTTTGCTTTAATTTAAAAAAATCATGCAATATATATACTTTATTCACAACAGAAGTAATATAAACATTTTTTCTTTCTTTTTATCCGGTGCATTGTCATCTGGGCCATTTACGCCTACATCCAAAGTGCAGGGAGGAATTTTCACAAAGAGTCGTGAGATGACAAAATTCCTGAAGCCGGTAGGAATCGAACCCATCATCTCCAAAATGAAAAACTAAGGCGTTAGCCACTAGACCACGGGCAGACCCCAGTAAACCTCTTTTGAGGAATATTCATATATTAACATATAGAAATAGAATACAAAGAAGAATAGTTTTGCTCATAAAATATCAATATTTACTGTCGGCACTTGTGGTTTAAGTGTTGAGATTATTATTATGTCTGTATATCTACGGAGGAATCGCGGTAACACCACCCTAGAACATGTCAAAGGTAGCCTGTATATCTACGGAGGAATCGCGGTAACACCACCCTAGAACATGTCAAAGGTAGCCTGCATATCTACGGAGGAATCGCGGTAACACCACCCTAGAACATGTCAAAGGTAGCCTGTATATCTACGGAGGAATCGCGGTAACACCACCCTAGAACATGTCAAAGGTAGCCTGTATATCTACGGAGGAATCGCGGTAACACCACCCTAGAACATGTCAAAGGTAGCCTGTATATCTACGGAGGAATCGCGGTAACACCACCCTAGAACATGTCAAAGGTAGCCTGTATATCTACGGAGGAATCGCGGTAACACCACCCTAGAACATGTCAAAGGTAGCCTGTATATCTACGGAGGAATCGCGGTAACACCACCCTAGAACATGTCAAAGGTAGCCTGTATATCTACGGAGGAATCGCGGTAACACCACCCTAGAACATGTCAAAGGTAGCCTGTACATCTACGGAGGAATCGCGGTAACACCACCCTAGAACATGTCAAAGGTAGCCTGATCTACTCCTACAAGATAAGACCTAGAGATACAAGTTGAGAGAGAGAAGAGACAGCACGAAGAGAGAGAGAAAGAGAGAGTAAGCCAATAAAAGAGATAGGGGAAGAGGAAATAGAGCGGAAACTGAGACCAGAGACAAATGGTCAATTTGCTACGACCAATCCACTGCTTCAATCAAACCCCTACAAGGAAACCACTTACAACTTTACACTCGACACCTCTTCAATACACTCTCTCCGCCATGTATCAGGGGGTAGGGAACACTCATAATCATAGATGTATCACAGCTTGTCATTAACAATCACGACTTGTCGTTACTAATCCACTGCTTCAATCAAACCCCTACAAGGAAACCACTTACAACTTTACACTCGACACCTCTTCAATACACTCTCTCCGCCATGTATCAGGGGGTAGGGAACACTCATAATCATAGATGTATCATAGCTTGTCATTAACAATCACGACTTGTCGTTACCAATCCACTGCTTCAATCAAACCCCTACAAGGAAACCACTTACAACTTTACACTCGACACCTCTTCAATACACTCTCTCCGCCATGTATCAGGGGGTAGGGAACACTCATAATCATAGATGTATCATAGCTTGTCATTAACAATCATGACTTGTCGTTACCAATCCACTGCTTCAATCAAACCCTTTCAAGGAAACCACTTACAACTTTACACTCGACACCTCTTCAATACACTCCCTCCGCCATGTATCAGGGGGTAGGGAACACTCATAATCATAGATGTGTCATAGCTTGTCATTAACACACATGGCTCTAGCGTTAATGACCTCATAGGTTGAAAGGCCTTAAATTTCAATAAAAAAAAAGTCCGATTCGCAGGAACTCATCTTAACGCGGTTTCGTTCATATCTCTATTGCCACTTGTAAGTGAAAAGATGCACTTATTCGAAGGTTTTGATCATTCGTGAAAATCCTAATGAAAATCTCAAAAGAAGCAGATGTATGGCCCCAAAACAGAAAACTGACATTAAACTAAGAGAAAATTACTCCATCTTTTGTCCCGATGTTTGCTCATGAAAACAATACAACAATGTTGTTTTTTTTTTGATTTTTTATATGTTTTACTAAAATATTTATTTTACTGTTAAATATAATTAACTCTCTCGGTGGGACTCGTAGAAATGTTGCATTAATTCATTACCATGGCTAATTTGTTGGTGTTTTGTTATCACATTTGAAAGAGTAATTTTGTTTTGATAGCTGAACTTTATTATGTTGTTATTTTTTAATTAACCACAATTTACCCAAGATTACTTTTTTTGGCATTCTACACTCACAAATATGCCATGGTAATGAAATAATGCAACTTTTCTGAGAGTTCAATCTACCTAACCAAAAAAATTTTCGTACGTTGCGTTGAACATGAAAAAGGAATAAACTTTATTCTGTGATAAGTTATTCGTTTCAAAGGCTGCTGTGAATTTAGTTTGAAACATTTTTCCAAAGGGTATGTGGGATCTTATGTAAGATTTAATGCAGATTTTCTAAATATTATCTCAATTAAATTTTCCCTATGGCGCAAATAGCTCAATAATCCTAACAAACTAGCGTTTGTGCAAACTAATTTCTGATAGGCATTAGTCTATTTCTAAGGCCTCCACCCCCCCCCCCCCCCGTAAATCTATATCTACAATCTAATAAAGGTGAAAGACTCCTAGATGTGTGAATGGTTTATCGTGTAATCCAGCCGGTGATGGGTGCTAAAGGTGAAACCTATTTATAAAAATGTTGGGAGATAAAAACTGGCCCCAAACAGCGCTACGTCACACAAGGATTTCTCCCATGAATGCTTCGCTTCCTGACCCAATTCAAGAGGGGACCTTCCAAAATCGAGTACACGCAAAGCTTAAAGCATGACAATAATGCAAGATTTTTTTTTTTTTTGAATAGTCAATATTTGTTATTGACTTTAAGAATACAATATATGTGGTTGTACAGAATGTAATTCATGTGTTTGTTAAGGATACGCCTCCGTATATAGAATACAATACACGTTCTTGTAAAAATACAATAAATGTCCTTATAAATAAAACAACACATTTCCTTGTACAGAATACAATTCACGTCCTTGTAGAAATACAATAGATGCCCTTATAAAGTATACAACTCGTGTCCTTGTAAAAAAAACAATACACGCTCTTGTAAAAATACAATAAATGTTCATTAAAGAAAACAATACGCCTCCTTGTAAAAATATAATACACGTTCTTGTAAAAGTACAATACATGTCCTTGTACAGAATGCAATACACGTCCTGTTAAAAATATAATACAAGTTCTTGTAAAAGTACAATACATGTCCTTGTAAAGATAACAATACATGTCCTTGTATAGAATACAATACACGTCCTTGTAAAAATATAGTACACGTTCTTGTAAAAGTACAATACATGTCCTTGTAAAGATAATAATACATGTCCTTGTATAGAATACAATACATGTCCTTGTACAGAATGCAATACACGTCCTGTTAAAAATATAATACAAGTTCTTGTAAAAGTACAATACATGTCCTTGTATAGAATACAATACACGTCCTTGTAAAAATATAGTACACGTTCTTGTAAAAGTACAATACATGTCCTTGTATAGAATACAATACATGTCCTTGTATAGAATACAATACACGTACTTGTAAAAATATAGTACACGTTCTTGTAAAAGTACAATACATGTCCTTGTATAGAATACAATACATGTCCTTGTACAGAATACAATACACGTCCTTGTAAAAATATAGTACACGTTCTTGTAAAAGTACAATACATGTCCTTGTAAAGATAATAATACATGTAAAAAATCAGTCCCGTAACAGGCCACGAGGGCCCTGAGGGGCAGATACTCTAGAGGTATCTGATTCGTGACCATACGGCACACTAGGGAGCTAGTGTGGTCAGTAATATGCTCCGGCCGCCTGATTTTCCCCTTGGCCGCTTCGACTGCTAGAGTCATTAACACCCAAGGTACCCATTATTAAATTAATTAAAGGCTGGGTTGGCCTAGGGACGGTCAGCGAGGCCGAATTCAACGAATAATACATGTCCTTTTATAAAATACAATACATGTCCTTGTAAAAATACAATACACGTTCTTGTAAAAGTTCAATACATGTCCTGGAAAAGATAAAAATACATGTCCTTGTAAAGAATACAATAATACAAATATGCCATCATTCTCTGAAGGCTGTGAATCGAATAATTAGTTTTAAGGACCAGAAATGTTAGATCTAGAAACATATATTTTTGAGGAGCGCCGGGAACTATAGTAAACAGAAGAGCTGAATTTGCAGTTCTCTTTTAAAAAAAAATATTTATTACTAAATTATTTTTATATTTAGTTTTCATTCTATCATTAATTATAGAATATGCCAGTAAAACCTTGAATAAGATAGAAAGTAAGAAATGGGGGTTGTCAGTAACTGAATAGGCGCCAAGCACCGGGAGGTATAGATTCTTGGCGGGTTTTATGATTAATGGCGCCTTGTCGAAAAGTCAATAAGCCTAGGGGTGAGAATCTCAATCCTGGTTCTTTTATAATAGTCATATCTCAAGGGCACTAGTAATTATGAGCTGTGTTTAGAAAAATGTAATACACTGTATTATATATTATAGGATTGAAGGATTAATACGACGAATCATGATTAATTCGATCACAAACATCTCTCTCTCTCTTTCTCTCTCTCTCTCTCTCTCTCTCTCTCTCTATATATATATATATATATATATATATATATATATATATATATATATATCCCGTGTCTGTCTGTTTCTATGTTTTCCTGTTTGTTCCCAATACAAATCTACACCGTTTGACCGATTTTGACCAAAATTGGCACGGAGGTAGGTCTTGATACGAGAAATCTCCTAGGTTAGGCCAAAATAGTCAAATGTCAAAATTTGGTCAAAAGGTCGAAAGTTTTGTTCGAGAAAAATTGGCTACACTGACCATTCAGATTGTGAGGGCCATTTTGAATCGACTACTACTGGCCTCTGTCGGCTGTTAGATGAAGTGCTGTTGTGCTGGCCTCTACCGGTGTCATTATGAACTAAAACAAATTCACATCGTTTGACCGATTTTCGTAACAGGCTATAGACAACTAGGTATCAAGTAGATCTTGATACGGGGAGAGTCATAGACAGAAAGTAGGTGTAGCATGGCACACTGGGTAACAGCTAGTGTATTATATATATATATATATATATATATATATATATATATATATATATATTTTTAGATGGAACGGCATTTTTCTCCAGCGGTGGTACTCCTCCTCACTTCTTCCCGGAATATTTCGATGGATTCATCTCCATCTTCTTCAGCCAGGTACTTGTTTCTTCCTCGGTGGTAGCCAAGGGGACCCTTGGCTACCACCGAGGAAGAAACAAGTACCTGGCTGAAGAAGATGGAGATGAATCCATCGAAATATTCCGGGAAGAAGTGAGGAGGAGTACCACCGCTGGAGAAAAATGCCGTTCCATCTAAAAATACTATCCCAGCGACGAAAAATAACATCATATATATATATATATATATATATATATATATATATATATATATATATTTTCAGACTCATATACTTTATTCTTTATAAGAACGTGTATTATTTACTAACACGTGTAGTATACTCTGTACTAACAAATGTATTGTATTCTTTACAGTGACATATATTGAATTCTGGGTCTTTTTTACAAAGCTCCATACCGTGATTTTTATTTAGAGAGACGGTTACTCTTATAACCATATGATATTCTGTGATTATAACGTTCAATCGATAACATATGCGATTGCTCTCAGTATTATTCTGATTATTTTTATTTATGTGAGTGGTCGTAGGGGAGGCGGCATGATTGAGAAGACTTGTTTCAAACTATTATGGCAAATATTAAAGAGTTCTGGGCCCCTGCGCCATAATTATTTCATGAGGTTATGTTTATTTTGTATTCATTAAATAAATCACTAAAATATAATACACGTTTTTTATTGGTATAGATTAGTCACTTATAAAAATCACGGTTTGGAGCTTTGTAAAAAATACACTGAATTGTTTACAAACAAGTGTAGTTTACTCTTTCTACACAAATCTATTAAATCTTTTACAAACAAATGTATTTTGTGTGTGTGTGTGTGTGTGTGTGTGTGTGTGTGTGTGTGTGTGTGTGTGTGTGTTTAACGGAGAATCAAGAATTAGACTATTAGCGCCGGGCTATCTACAGGTTGCCACCCTTTTATAATACCAACAACACGTGCTCGGTCACCCATTCAGGTTCTGACCTCGTCCGACGTTGCTTAACTTCGGTGATCTACGCAACCGGTACATTCAACGTGGCTATGGTCGTTGGCACAAATGTATTATATTCTTTAAAATGACATATATTGAATTCTTAAAAAAAAAAAAAAAAAAAAATGTAGCGAAAATAACATTAAATTATAATAAATAATGAGAAATAAAAAATTTCCGAGAAACCTTTGATTCATGGAAAAAAACAGAAGTGTATTATTGGACGTCCAAAAAACATCTTCTATCAACGGGTTTAGCTTATCTGTTTTATGATGGCATAATTAAAATTGAATGATCTTGAACAGTTTTTGAGAAATCCTTTCTTATTCAATAAAAATATGTCTACGTTAAAAAACAAACCCCCTCCCCCCTCCCCCCTCCCCCCAAAAAAAACAGAAAATTGGAACTAACTCTTTTTCCCTTCGAAATCGGACCATATTTCAAATGATCACTTTTGTTGGAAATTATTTCTAGAATCGCCTCCTGGAGTTTGGCTACTTAGATCTGAATCAACCTGTATATTAATAAATTTGAACGGTTGCCGTAAATGATCTATTCTGCTGTATTGGGTTATCGGGTCAACATCATAGTAGGGATGGGCGATAGTCGATAGTACAGCCTACTACGAAGTACTATCGATAGGCCGATAATATCGGGTCAACATCATAGTAGGGATGGGCGATAGTCGATAGTACAGCCTACTACGAAGTACTATCGATAGGCCGATAATATCGGGTCAACATCATAATAGGGATGGGCGATAGTCGATAGTACAGCCTACTAGACAGTACTATCGATAGGCCGATAATATCGGGTCAACATCATAATAGGGATGGGCGATAGTCGATAGTACAGCCTACTAGGCAGTACTATTGATAGGCCGATACTATCGGGTCAACATCATAATAGGGATGGGCGATAGTCGATAGTACAGCCTACTAGGCAGTACTATCGATAGGCCGATACTATCGGGTCAACATCATAATAGGGATGGGCGATAGTCGATAGTACAGCCTACTAGACAGTACTATCGATAGGCCGATAATATCGGGACATCATAAGAGGGATGGGCGATAGTCGATAGTACAGCCTACTAGACAGTACTATCGATAGGCCGATAATATCGGGTCAACATCATAATAGGGATGGGCGATAGTCGATAGTACAGCCTACGAGACAGTACTATCGATAGGCCGATAATATCGGGTCAACATCATAATCGGGATGGGCGATAGTCGATAGTACAGCCTACGAGACAGTACTATCGATAGGCCGATACTATCGGTTAAATATATATATATATATATATATATATATATATATATATATATATATATATATATATATATATATAAGATTAAACCTTTGGAACATAATATAAGATTACATTTTTCGAAGTGATTTTTAATTTATAAAAAGTCCGACTCGCAGGAACTGCGTCATCTTAGCGCGGTTCCGTACATCTCGAAGAAATGGGATAGATTAGGCATCACGAAGCAGAGGAAACTGACAGTAGCCAACTTACACAGAAGCGGATAATTCTTAATCCTCATTCTTGAGTAAGGCTGAATAAGTCAATACAATTATCTACGGAAAAAGTACTCCCTCTTCGACTACTGCTGAGAAGGCTCTATTCCAAACAACCGAAAATTCGTTGTCATTTTAAGTTTCTTGTTTAACTAGCAAATTCATTTTACAGTTATAATTAACTGTAAATATATGCTTCGTGGCAAATGAAATTCCATTCTGTCGAGGGTAAAATCTTACTATAAAATAAGAAATAACGATAACTTCAGTTGGAGGCTATGAGGAAGGTTATATAGATAGGAGAATTCAAAACAAACCTATGAATACGCCATCATGATTACCACAGCCACTCCAAACTTATTACCAATACCTTTCCCAGTTTCTTGGTTTATTTTACGAAACTACTAATTTTACTGATAAATGCAATTTAAAACCAAAACAACCAATTAAAAAGTGAGATAAACAAAGACAAAAACCCTTTCAAAACAACAAAAGAAACACTTTTTAAGTTTTAAGTGCTTATATCTCTGATTGACATTGCTCCATCGAATATTGCTTCAGGACCTTTTTTGTGGAGAATTTAGTAAGCATTCGAATGATTACTTTCCACTTACCACGACTTCCTATTTTCGAGATATTTACGAAAAATGTACGAAGATCCGAAAACTTTTCATGTCTATTAATAAAAAAAAAAAAAAAATGTTTCGCATACTTCCTTAACTCCAAATATAACCAAAAAACATATTAGTTAAGATGAATTTCGAAGATGCAGAAAATATTTCAATTGAATCCCGAAATTCTAAGTATCCACAAAAAAATAATGACCTACAAAAACATTTGTTCCACTTTTCTTAAAAACGGTTACAGTTCTCGCCTTGAAAATGGTTTTATTCGTTTTCATATGTTAAGAAACCTATAAAAAAAGATACCTGAAAGCACATGAACTCAAAAACGTAAGAGTTACGATTTTTTTTTGCGCGAATTTTGCCCCAAACACCTTCTTCTAGTGGGCGGATTCTGCTGGTTAACGAACTTGACCTTTCAAATTAGATTACAGATTTTTGTACTAAATTTCATAAAAATCGGACTAGCTTGCTAGAGAGCGAACAGACAAGCATATATATATATATATATATATATATATATATACAAATTTCCACTACCTATATTTTGGTGATCTATGGGATCTGAAACGAGAAAGTTTCTAGTCGGCACTTCCGGATTGCGTCGTGAGGTCAACCTGATAAGCGGGTTCATAAGGTAGGGAGGAACCGCGCTAAAAAGCACTTCCAAAGAAAAAATATCAAGAGACACAAAAAAAAAGTGCAATTATTTCGAATTGGTTTAGTAAAATGCTCCTTGTGCCACATGTCAAAATATAATACCACAGCCCTCCAGATGCTTTAATTTAAATCTAGAAAATAAATTAGGTACAATTAAAACTATTTAATCTAGTTAAATCTATTTAAAGTGCTAAGTAATTGTAAACAATAAATTAGGTACAATTAAAACTACTACTCAGGAGTGGACATCCAGCTACCGAGACAACAGACAAGAAGAAATTGTACTTGCTCGACTCCGAATTGGCCCCACTGGTCTGACACACGAATAGCACATGACAAGACCTGACAAACCAATGTGTTATACATGCAATACAGACTTCACTGTAAAACACCTACTTACGGAGTGCAGAAGACGTCAAAACCTTAATATCCCACACGAATACCTCATGACAAGACCTGACAAACCAATGTGTTATACATGCAATACAGACTTCACTGTAAAACACCTACTTACGGAGTGCAGAAGACGTCAAAACCTTAATATCCCACACGAATACCTCATGACAAGACCTGACAAACCAATGTGTTATACATGCAATACAGACTTCACTGTAATACACCTACTTACGGAGTGCAGAAAACGACAAAACCTAAATATCCCACATGACATTTATGAATTGTTGAGAGACAGCAGCCAGTACATAAACACAATACTTTCTTACTTGCAGGACACTAAACTATACACTCGCATTTGAAGATATCTGCTGAATAACCAGAGGCTTCCAGGCATATAACAGGCATTTCCAAACCTCTGGTTATGGAAATAATTTAATTAAATATCTTAATGCTGGTTCATTAGACCATACAGGTACTAAATTTAAGAAGTGAAATCGCAGTAGATGCGAATCACTCATAAATAAATAATTAAAATCTAGAAAAGTAAGTTTAAAATCTATCGATAGTCATTAACTCTCGATATATCGATAGTAACTATCGACTATTGGCCATACCTACGTCATAGGCAGGTTTCCTCCCTATCGAGGGAACAATAAAACGCGCTAAAATATCAAATATCCAGCCCAACAACATAAATAATTGTAGTAATCGTTAATCTCTGAGGTATTTATTTCTATCGGTGATTTTTATCCCGCGATAAGAAGGGGAGCCGGGCAGGGGGAAGGGTGAGGGGCAGGGGGGTGAGAGGGAGGCTTGGGGGCTGGGGGAGGGGGAAGGTGTCGAGAAAGAAATTGATACCGATATTTCTTCTTGGAGAAATTTCATTAGAGGCGGTAATATCAGGAGGAGAAAGAGGGAGGGAGGGTCCGACCAACTTCTCCAGGGCTTGGGAGGTAGGGGAGACCAATCCAACTTGGAGGCACTCCCACCAATATACCTCCTGGATGGATTAGGATATACTACAGCATACATAGAAATAGGAAAACTAGATCGCAGGAGTTGCGTCAACTAACAACATTCCGTAGTTTCCGTTATTTCAACAAATCCATCACAATTTAACTCGCAGGCTTCCACGGTCCGAGTCATTGCACATATTATAGTCTTCTGGTATTGACCGTGCCACAAAGTTTTCCGACATTTCGCTAGTCATACTGCCAGCTTCCTCAAGGCTTAGTCTGAGAATCAACTCAGACCAGAAGGCTGTACCAGAGGACTATAATATGTGTAAATCTATCACAGTTAAAGATATTTTTATAATTTCCAAACCATTTATTTTTCAGAGCAATTACTTCTTAAAAAATAAACAGACAAAAAGGATCTACGGAAGATGTCGCACTTCGTATTTTATTGAGTTTAAAATCCTAGAATGGCTATCTATGTTGAGCATTATGTGACATTTTTTTTTTTTTTTTTTTTTTTTTTTACGGCGCATCTACAACTTGGCCATTAGCGCCGGGCTATCTACAGGTTTCCACCCTTTTATAATGCCAACAGCACATGGTCGGTCACCCATTCAGGTACTGACCACGCCCGACGTTGCTATTATGTGACATATATTGAAAAAAAAAAAAAAAAAGAATCAGTCCCGTAACAGGCTACAAGAGCCCAGAGAAGCAGGAAATGTAGAGATATCTGATTCTTGACCTTACGGCACACTAGGGAGATAGTGTGGTCAGTACTATGCTCCGGCTGCTTGATTTTCCCTTTGCATATAAAAAAAAAAAAAAAACAAGCCACGAGGGCCCTGAGGGGCAGATACTATAGAGGTATCTAATTCTTGACCATACGGCACACTAGGGAGATAGTGTGGTCAGTACTATGCTCCGGCTGCCTGATTTCCCCTTTGCAGATAAAAAAACCAAGCCATGAGGGCCCTGAGGGGCAGATACTATAGAGGTATCTGATTCTTAACCATGCGGCACACTAGGGAGATGGTGTGGTCAGTACTATACTCTGCCCCCCCTGATTTTCCCCATCCTGCTTCGACTGCTAGGGTCATTAGCACCCTTGAGTGAAGACACTAGGAGAACATTCTTTAATGCTATGCTCGGGATTCGAACTCATGTCCTCCAGCATATTAGCCCAGGGCTCTACCACTGAGCTAACCTCGCCTCCCTCCCTTTGCAGATACCCATTAATAAATACTTAAAGGGCAGGGTGAGACTAAGGACGTTCTGGGGCCCCGAATCCAATCTTCGTACGAAAATATTAAAAGATAAAATCTTTAGTGCGCGGTCGAGTTTCGAACTCATGTCCTCCAGCATATTAGTCGAATGCTCGGGTCTTTTAGCGGGGTTCCTCCCTCCTTCCATAGGGAAGAAACCCGCTTATGAGCTTGACCTCATGACGCAATCCTTTGTCTTTTCGCTCTCTCACAAGCGCAAAAGTAGTCCAATTTTTATGAAATTTGGTACAACAATTTTTCGTCTAATTTAAAAGGTCAATATCGTTATAAAGCACTATCCGTCTCACAGAACATCACATTTGAAGCTGAATTCCCGCGAGAAAAATCGTAACGCTTACGTTTTCGATTTCATATACTTGCAAGTATTCGTTTTATAGGTTACTTAACATGGGAAAACGAATGAACTCATTTTTAAAGCGATATCTGTAACAAATTACGAGAAGAATTGATACAAATATTTTGTTAAACTAATCTTCAGTTTGGGTATTCAGAAACCATTGATTCAGTTGAAACATATTCCAGACGTTCGAAATTCAGAAACCATTGATTCAGTTGAAACGTGTTCCAGACGTTCGAAATTCAGAAACCATTGATTCAGTTTAAACGTGTTCCAGACGTTCGAAATTCAGAAACCATTGATTCAGTTTAAACGTGTTCCAGACGTTCGAAATTCAGAAACCATTGATTCAGTTCAAACGTGTTCCAGACGTTCGAAATTCAGAAACCATTGATTCAGTTTAAACGTGTTCCAGACGTTCGAAATTCAGAAACCATTGATTCAGTTGAAACATGTTCCAGACGTTCGAAATTCATCTAGTATAAGTTATTTAAATTTTGATTGCGTTTGAAGGTAAAAACGTTTTGTTAATAGACATAAAAATTTTCAGTTCTTGATATATTTTCTAAAATAACTATTTTTATTTTTATTTTTGTTAATCGCTTACAAGGTTTCCCCATGGCGAGGAGTAGGCCTTATATAATGATATTAGTATAGTTAATGTTAGTATTATTTGTTAGAGGCATTTGTTAATCTAATTACTATCTTTCGTACAACAATATCAAACATTTATAGTACAATAGTAAATTACAACTTACAATTTCCAAAAAATAACTTATTTGTATCGACTTTAATAAATATTGTTTATTATGCACATTAGGAATAACTAAATATATTCTATATAGACTATTTATATTTATACATGGGGACGAGGTTAGCTCAGTGGTAGAGCACTCGACTAATGAACTGGAGGACCAGGTTCAAAACCCGAGCGCGCACTAAAGATTTTTTCTTCTAATGCTGCCGTTAGAGGGTTGGATTTGGGGTCCCAGATCGTCCCTAGGCTCACCCAGCCTTTAATTAATAATGGGTACCTTGGGTGCTAATGAATCTTGCAGTCGAAGCAGCCAAGGGGAAAATCAGGCGGCCGGAGCATATTGTTGACCACACTATCTCCATAGTGTGCTGTATGGTCAAGAATCAGATACCTCTACAGTATCTGCCCCTCTGGGCTCTTGTGGCCTGTTACGGGACTGTTTTTTTTTTTTTTTTTTAATATTTATACATACACAACATTAGTCTAAATATGCACGTGCTATCTCACTTCTTTCTATTTAAACTCGCACTCATCCACGAATCACCAAATGCCACAAACATGTTATAAATGGAGATAAACAATAGTATTATAAAAACAACAACAAAAAAGGATCTTAAGCATGGAAGCAATTAAAGTCACTAAGAATAATTGTAGTTGCGTTGGGTTCCAGGTTTAAATTAGTTTATATTAGATCTACCATTTCTAGGAGAATATGAAATTTCAAGAAAGTCCGAAAGTATATTAAAATCAAACAGAATATTATCTAGTGATTAATTATATCTATAACTGTAGGCTTTGTTAGTTTTGAGTTAGATAGTTTAGTGACCGACCACTGGATTTCTCACTAGATTTCACTTTGATGGTTTGTGTAGTGACAGCAAACCGATGTTTGATCCGATGTTCCTCTTGAGCAAGACAATCCTCCATCTAGTCAGGAAGTATTATCTAGTGAATAATTATATCTATAACTGTAGGCTTTGTTAGTTTTGAGTTAGATAGTTTAGTGACCGACCACTGGATTTCTCACTAGATTTCACTTTGATGGTTTGTGTAGTGACAGCAAACCGATGTTTGATCCGATGTTCCTCTTGAGCAAGACAATCCTCCATCTAGTCTGGAAGTATTATCTAGTGAATAATTATATCTATAACTGTAGGCTTTGTTTGTTTTGAGTTAGATAGTTTAGTAACCGACCACTGGATTTCTCACAAGATTTCACTTTGATGGTTTGTGTAGTGACAGCAAACCGATGTTTGATCCGATGTTCCTCTTGAGCAAGACAATCCTCCATCTAGTCTGGAAGTATTCCATCCAGGTTTCCTCTTTCTCTTCTTCTTCTTCTTGTTAGGGCTAGTCACTACTTCTGGCTCTGGTTGCTTATCTATATCTTCTTTACTCTGACTAAGAGTCTGAAATAACTAAGAAACGGTTAGAAAATCGTAGTAATTGGAAAGTGACTATTCGAGAGCTTACTAAATTCTCTACGAAAGAGGTTCTGATGTAATTTTCGATGGGGCAATGTCAATCCGTTCTCCTAAACGGGTTTTTGTCTCTGTTGACCTGGCTTAGGATACAATCAGTTTCCTTTTGTGGTGCTTAAAACCTTATATTACTTCTTTTAGAGATTTCATTCTATATTTTTCGAGAAACATCAAAACTTATCAATAACTGTTTCTGATTCTTTACTATAATGTCACTAGGGTAAGGACCGAACCGCGCAAAGATGACGCAGTTCCTGCGAGTCGGATTTTTTTAATTACGTCAAATTACATTTTCTTTTTCCTTGGGGGGGGGAAGCTTGGATAAGTAGAATTTCATAATGAAAGTCGTCGTAAATCACCCGCGGTCAAGAGGTTTTTCAAAGGGCCGAGATGTTTTTCAATTTTTAAAGAAAATGGCTCCGAGAGAAAGAACTCACCCCCGAATAGAAATCTTTTTTGTTTTCAACAATAAAGTAATTAAGGGCACTTTAAGCCCCTCAAAGCACTTTAAATTCTTAATTTGAGCCTTTTTTTTTTTTTTACTTCACATTTAAGGGGATTCCCAAGTCCTCAGCTCGACGAATCAAGTCTCTCTTCAAGGCGGACCGATTAAATATTTTAATCGTTTTAACTCATGAAGAAAAAAAGGTTCGCCCTAATGAAAAAAAAGGAAAGACATAAAGGAGAATGGCTTTCGGGGCTATTTAACGCTAATGAATAAGTTTATCATAAATATAAAATAAATCCATAAAAAAAGTTTATTTATTAATAAAATAATATTATAACAATCTTCCTTTGAATTGTAAAGGAAATGGTGAATAATCTACAATCGTATATTCTATGTTTTCGCAACACTCTGTGTAATGGAATTCCATACTTAGAGAGAAATATATATATATATATATATATATATATATATATATATATATATATATATATATATATATATATATAGTGGGCTATCTACAACGTTGAAGCCCCCGTGAACGGCGCAACATTTCTGTAAATACCATTATTCATTCTCCATAATCCTATGAAACAGTTAATTCTGCACATTATATATATATATATATATATATATATATATATATATATATATATATATATATATATGTATATATATATAAGAGATTTCCATATATTTGGACTTTTAGATACTTTAGACTCCTATATGCCCGTGCTTCGTCACGGCAGATATGTAGTTATTTTATTGCGTTAAATAATATAATTATTATAATAATATAATTATTATAATAATATAATTATTATAATAATATAATAAACATCAAAATATAGATCTAATATAGAATTTTTTGCAGTTTATTGTAATATTGTTCCCGTTATATTAAATGTTACACTTTAATTGATAAGTAATCAAAGTTTAATGTTTCTTGACATTGGAGCGCTCCGGACCACTGTCAAGAAACAGACATCCTCGAGATAACCCGTTATCTAAAAGTAACAGCAATTTAACCAATGATGGTTCCATTTCGTTGTAAGTAATAAATGTACTTTAAAATTTAAAAACCTTTGTTTCTCAGGTGTCATTTCTAAACACGCATTATATTTGCGAGCATTACCAAAAAGTTTTCTGACTGGGGATGCTGATGGGAGAGGAGGCTGTGCAAGGGTTCGGGATATTATTACCTCGGATAGCCACCAGGTATAGCGTAAACTCTATGAGGGACGAAATTACAGTTTATTTCTAGTAATTCAAGGTCTGCCATCATAGTTGAAATTAACCTTAATGAAAAGTAATACTACGAAATAGGTATAGTAAGGTAACAGCTGTTCTGTTATCGTCCTAGCATCGCATGCTGCCTAGGCGAACATGCTCTCTTTAAAACTAAAAATTCAAACCTTTTTAAAAATGCTTAAAAGTTTGAATGTTAATAAAACCTTTCTTAGCGAGTGTTTACATGCAAAATTTTAAATTTTTCTGTCAAGAAGATGGTCCAATAGGCTGAGCGATGAAAGGTGAGTGAGTCAGTCAGTGAGTGGTATTTGACAAATATTTAGTATATATACACAAACACATATCATACACACAAAAACCATATTTAGGCTGAATTCTTAAAAGATCAAATGTCCTGGCCCAGTTCCACCAGTTACAAATGAATGTGTTTCTTCGTTCTGCGTTTGCACGATAAAAACCGAAAGTCGAATGTTCCTGGCGATTGCTGAAAGATAGAAATATCTGTATTCCATCCATCAAGCCCTAAGCAGACCAAGCCTTTAGTAAAGAAGAGTAGAGGAACAAGGTAAAGTAGACGGTAAAAACGGAGGATCAGTCGACTGGAATTGAACAGGCAAATCCCGGCAATTTCTCAACAGCTATCCGAGCGTGCCTTCCAATTTCAACGGCACCATTCAGGGCCAACATTTCTCCCAGTTCTCTCTCTCTTAAACAATTTATCACATCCAGTATATTTTTTTAGTTAGACAAGTATTAATAATACTATCTGCAGAAGGGAAGTATGGTGTCTATTTTGCTTGGGTAACACGAACAAATTTCTTGTCTGTGTAAAAACACTTGTACTTAAGTGAAAACAGTTTATTTTTTATTGACAAATGAAAATTATTATTACCCGCGGCAAGTACAACGATTCAATTTCTGTCTTGTCCCTTCGTGTAAACAGCCCAACAAGTGCTTAGAAAAAAATTGCACGTTACTGGTCGGACCTTAATGAACGCACTTGTCCACTAGCATGTGAACGAGTACTTGTCATTCGTAACGAAGCTATGGCTTAAACAGACGGACAAGAAGATATGAGTATTATGCTCTTGTAAACAAAGCACAAGTGGCTACCTACGTCAACGGCACTATTAAGGGCCAACATTTGTCCAAGTAACTCTCCTGAAGAATTTTTTACCACGATTGTATTTTGTTGTTTAAAAAGGGCACGTATTACTAATGATGCCAGAAATAGGCGACTCTTTTGCTGTGTATGACTACAAATGTCAACAACACTATTAAGGGCCAATATTTCTAAGAATAACTTAAAATTAATCGATATTGTTACACTTTTTCCTATTAAATTTAGGCATTACCGATTATACTTCTATTTTGGAAGTAGATCAGGGCCAATACATTTTGCTCTTTATCGCATAAGCGTTTTAGCAAAGCTACATATAGTTAGTAAATTTTTTTTTTTTTTAGTAATACGTTTATTTAACATCTGTACATTTGGAGAGTACATTAGTTAAGTTTGCTCTCAGATAAAAATAATAATTATATACAGAATTGAGATGAAATACAAAATAAATAAAAAACAAATAAGCAAATAAATAAAAAATAAAAAAAAAATAAATAAATAAATAAAAAAAAGAAAGAAAAAGTACATAAAAAACAAAACAAACAAAAACAATGAATAGGAAATAATAATAAAAATAATAATAACACTTTTGGAAGGAGCCAATCAATACTGGCACTTCCTACTTAGAATAATGTTTTGTCCCTATTCAGTTAATTGATCACGAGGCCAATGTCTCTTGAGCCTTCTAGGCGGATTTTTGGGGTGAGTTTGGGAGGAAAGTGTTTGTGCTCTAGGATTGGGATGGAAGGACAGTCTGGAATGAAACGTTAGGAAGCGGGATTTTGCCAGTTCTTGAACGAAAGGGATGTTGAGGTCACTATGAAGGGTTTTATTGGAAACATAGAAAGGAGCATTAACTATTTTGCGGAGGACTTTGGATTGGAATGCCTGTATTCTCTGTATGTTAGAAGTTTTAGTTGTACCCCAGAGTTCAAGTCCGTAAGTCCAAATAGGTCGGATTATGGTTTTGTAAACAATGAGTTTGTTGTGTATTGTCAGTTTTGATGAAGGTCCCAGTAGTCGTCGTAAGAGTCCGTATCTCCTGTTCAGTTCCTGTCTTTTCAGTCGGGTGTGTGGGTTCCAAGTGAGTCTACTGTCCAGTAATAATCCCAGGTAGCGCACCTCGTTGGATATGGGGAGTTCGTGCCTGAATATGATGACTGGAGGGCAGGTTCTCTTATTGAGGGTGAATGTGATTTGGCAGCATTTCTCAGGATTCACCTTTATTTTCCACTTGTTGCACCAGTGCTCGACAGATTCCAGATGTTCTTGTAGATAACAGGAAGCAGTTACGGGGTCAGGAGAGGAGGAAAATATGGCTGTATCATCAGCATAGGTAGTTAAGTGGGTGCTGGGGTGGGTAGGGATGTCTGCGGTGTATAAAAGGTAGAGGAGAGGACCAAGAATACTTCCCTGTGGTACTCCGGAGGAAATGGGATGGGAACTAGACAATGCGGAACCGGATCTTACTTGGAAGGAGCGTTTAGATAGATAGGATTGCAGGATTAGGAAATATGTGTGAGGAAGTATGCGCTTTATTTTGTATAACAACCCCGGGTGCCAAACACGATCGAACGCTTGGGCGACGTCGAGAAAGGCACTCGTGCAGTAGTTTCTACTTTCAAGCGCGTGGGATATGGTGTCAACAACGCTGAAGCATTGTTGGATGGTTGAATGCTGAGGACGAAAACCAAACTGGTGATCTGGTATGGAATTTGGAGGGATCGTGGACAGAATTCTTTTAAGGATAAGTTTTTCAAATATCTTGGATATAATTGGGAGCAAACTGATAGGGCGATAGGAAGATGGATTCTTGAGAGATTTCTGAGGTTTAGGTATAAGGATTATTATCGAATGTTTCCATGGATTTGGGAAGTGGGTAGTACGTAGGATTGAATTGAATATGTAGGCGAGAAAAATAATTGCTTTGTGAGGTAGATTTTTTAGGATTAGGGCTGTTATAAGGTCATAACCGGGAGATTTTCTTGGGAGGTGTCTGATAATGTATTTAACTTCTGCAGGATGGAATGCTTTAGGAGGAAGGGAGAGTGGAAGAGGGGTATTCAGGTAATCTTGTATTTCTAGGTCTTGGGAGGAGCTGGTTTCTGGATGAGGGGAAAAAGTAGATTCCAGATGGGAAGCGAATAGTTCGGCTTTATCTTCATCACTTCTAGCCCAAGTTCCGTCGCTGCGTTGAAGAGGTTGAGGAACGGAATGGAATTTTAGGATTTTACGGGTGGCTTGCCAGAGAGAGTTGTCTTCGGTGGTGAGTGATTGGAGGTAATCATTAAAGGATTCAGATCGGAATTCGGATAAGGCTTTTTTTAGGAGGCGAGTAAGTCGATTGAAGGAAGTGTGGTCGGATGGGTAACGAGACCTCTGCCAGCGAGCCCTTGCTTGGCGCTTAGCTGACAAGAGATTAAGGATGTGGTCTGGGAGTTGAGGCTTAGGGTGAAAAGGGAGACGAGTTCTTGGCCTGCTTGAGCTCAGAGCACTGTCTTGTATGGCTTTTGTGAACATCAAAACAGCCTCATCCACGTCGGATGAAGTTTTCAAGGGAACATTGAGATCTATGAGTTGAGAGAGTTGTTGACGAAACAACTCCCAGTTCATAGGCCCTGGTGTGAGAGTGGGATTGCTGGAGCGTGGTAGAGGAGAGGTATTCAAGACGAGTAGGATGGCTGAGTGATCGGATGAGAGTTCAAGCAGTGACTGAACCGAGTATGATATTCCTCGTAGGCCAGAAGTGATAAAGAAATCGACAAGGTCGGGAGTGCAAGAGGGATCGGTTGGCCAATATGTAGGAGAATCAGAGGAAATGGTGTCATAATTTTGGGATTGAAGGATGTCATAAAGAATTCTGCCACGAGGATTGGTAAGACGGCTTCCCCATCTGGGATGTTTCGCATTGAAATCAGCCCCTATGAGAAAGTGAGGACCAAAGGATTGGAATAGAGTGAGGAATTCAGGTTGGTAAATGGTAAAATTTGGAGAGAAATACGCCGCAGAAACAATTATATTGTAGGATGATAGGGAAAGGGAAATTGAACTTACCTGCATGCTGTCTGTCGAGAGAGTGGAGTGCGAAAAGTGAGCCAAGGAACTTTTCACCATTACTGCTGCTCCATGCCGGGAATCGGAGGGATGGTCTGCCCTGTAGCACACATAGCCTGGGATTGAGAAGTAGTTTGTGGTAAGTAGGTGTGTTTCTGTAATCAGTGCGATGTCGATGTTTCTTTCTGTAAGTAGGAGTTCAAGCTCGAGTCGTCGTGAGATAAGTCCGTTAGCATTCCATAGGATTATGGTGAGGGAATTGGGATTAAAGGAAATCATTTAAGAAGTTTCGGAAGAATGTCGGAAATTAGGGAGGTCATAAGGGAGATAAGAGGAGTTAGTAATGTTTCCAACTTATTTAGGAACGAGGAAAACAGGTTGAAGGGATCTTGGGGTGTAGGAGTGGGAGGAACAGGGGGAGCATTAATAGGTTTAGGAGAGGAAACTGATGGGATATTCTTCTGGGAGGTTTGGGAAGGAGGTGTGAGGTTTTGTGCTGGGGTTGGGGTGGTTGCTGGTTTTTGTGCTGGCATTGGATTGGGTTGAGGATTTACCAGCACATTCTTTTGCCTAGAGGAGAGAAGAGAGGCATACGAGACATTTGGCCTCCGAGGTGAAGTTGCTGATGTGGATGGCTGCTGAGGCTGAGTATGTGTGGCATCTTTGATGGCAGAAGCCTGTACGTTGGTCAGACGGGTTGCGCTGCTCGTCCTCTGCCGTTGAGTCCTAAGAGTTCTGAGGGCCTTGTAGACATCGCATCCTTTGTAGTTGGCTGGATGATTGTCGCCACAGTTGGCGCAGGTTGCAGGTGCGTCTTTGGGTTTAGCGCAGTCTTCAGACTTGTGCTGCTCGCCACATTTAACGCACTTAGGTGCGTGGTTGCAGTAGCTTTTGGTATGGTTATATTCTTGACATTTGTGACATTGAGTTAATTCGCGTTGACGGCGGGGCTCTTCCACTGATATCTTGGTGTAGAGAAGATATTGTTCTTTAAATATTTCTCTGCTTTTTTCGGCCTTTTCCAGATCCACGAAAAAGAGAGGAAGTTGTGCTTTCGTTGTCGGGTGGCGAACATTAATTATTCTTTTAACATTATAGCCAAGATCCTTCAAAGCATTTGCGATGTCTTCAGGAGGTGTGGTATGATGTAAATTGCGAATGACGACTCTGTATGCTTTTTCCTCTGGCAATTGATAGCAGTGATAATCGGCTTCCATCTGGTTTAAACATTTAATAATTGCCCTGTAGGCACCGCTGTCGGTAGCACTGATCGCTATGTCATTAAATCTGGCTCTGCAAGAGAAAGATTTTTCTCCAGCAGCTTGACTGAGACGAGAGCAGAGGTTTTTGTAATTTTTAATGTTTCTGACGTAGATGTTAGGCGGCTTCTGGTCTGTTTTTGCTACTGAAAGGAGATTTTTATTAATTTGAGATATATTTTGATTTTCAGTTATTTTTGATCCTTTTTGCTGTTTGGCTTTAGGCGATAAATTAGTAGAAGTTTTCTTACGAAGACGTTTACTGAGTAAAATTTTCGCCGTCTTGAGTAGAGGTAGATTCCAAGAAAGTGTACTGCTGCTCACTGTCCATTGTCGTAGACATTTTAGAAAGAAAAAATGTAAAAAAAAAAAAAAAAAAAATTTGTGAAAAATGTGGGATCGAACCACTGATCTTTAGCCGAGAGTCGACTACGGAGTAACTGAGCCAAGGAGGCTGGCTGCCAGCTAACTGTCTATAGAGAGTGTTGCTGGGAAAAGTATCTCCCACTCTGCAGGGGCTCCTATGCACCAGGAGCGGGACTCTACAGGCAAGCCCCCCACCACTAGGCCTACTAGCAGCGAGGGCTAGATAATCTATAAATGATTGTAACTTCACTTACAGATTGTAGGTAAACTACGATGTCTGGGTGAACGATATTTCACTGAAGTGTGCACTGAAACTATGTCCATCAGTGTGCCAATTTTCGTAAGAAAATGTGACCACTGACCACCACTTTGCACTGATAAAAACGAGAGTTTTTAAGGAACGCTGTGTCTCACTCGAAAGCTATTACACGACTATAGTTAGTAAATAGAGTGATTGCTTACGTCCTGTCATACAACTTCAACGACACAACTAAGGGCCAATACTTCTCAGGGTAACTAATGATTTGTCAGCACAAGTTTAGTTTGTTCGGGGAGGACAGCTTTAAGAATTGCTATCTTATTTTGGATAGCAGCCATATCATTATGATAACTGTCCACCAAAGTATAGTTTGGTGCAGATATGGGCATCATTTTATTCATAAATAAAAATACGAATTTATTCGTACTTCATATATTTGTGAATACGAATATAAATAAATTCGTACTTCATATATTTGTGAATACGAATATAAATAAATTCGTAGTTCATATATTTGTGAATACGAATATAAATAAATTCGTATTCATAAGTGCGAATACGAATTTATTTTTATTCACATATATTAAATATAAAAATATAAATAAAATTGTATTCGCAAATTTTTCTGCGAATAAAAATAAATTCACAGAAAAAATTGTAAATAATCACAAAAAATGTGAATATTTACAAAAAATCAAGTGATTACAAAAAAAAATCACATTAAAATATACGAATGAAAATTTATTCACATTATAATTTGTGAATAAAAATTTATTCACAATAAAAATCGCATTTAAATTATGAATGTATTCGTATTAAGATGAAATTACGAAAGTTATTGACTTTTCTTTTCTTTTCTTTTTTTTAAAGGCGTTTAACGTCTAGGTTATTAGCGCCTAAATTTTTTGTTTACCCCGTGTCCGCCGCGGGACCACCAGCCATGCTGCAGGGACACAGTTTGTCATCTCTACCTCCATAAAAAAAAAAAAAAAAAAAAAAAAAAAAAAAAAAAAAAAAAAAAAAAAAAACCATCACAACATCAATCAATAACTTTCGAAATATCAAACATCAATAACTTTCGAAATATCATCTTAATACGAATAAATTCATAATTTATTTGCGAATTTTATTGTGAATAAATTTGTATTCACAAATTATTCACACTTATGAATACGAATTTATTTATATTCATATTCACAAATATATGAAGTTCGAATAAATTCGTATT
The DNA here is from genome assembly GCA_946811695.1 of Gonocerus acuteangulatus. Classification (NCBI taxonomy): domain Eukaryota; kingdom Metazoa; phylum Arthropoda; class Insecta; order Hemiptera; family Coreidae; genus Gonocerus; species Gonocerus acuteangulatus. The sequence goes on along the minus strand of OX328127.1, from coordinate 8,048,927 downwards.
TTTATTTATGAATAAAATTATGCCCATCTCTGGTTTGGTGGACAGAGAGGACAAGAGGTGACAATAATACACGTACTTGAAACGTAACGCGATTTTTATTCGAAGCAACTTCTAAAACGAAAGGTGCCACTCAGTTACTTCACCCAATAAGACAAGAAATTAGCGAATAGGTGAAGTTAGAAATTATAGTTGTAAACATCCAAATCTCACGGAATGAATACCATATCAGAAGTCTAAAAACCACCGACGAGAAGAATCCCGTATCAAGATTAAAATGAACATTTCTTGAAATTAATTGTCTGGATGGAGAAGTTTGTTGCGGGATCCCAAGAAACGTGTATAATTTAAGTTTGCTCAAGAGTTGTTCCAAGTTTGGCTGTTTGGAATAGTTCTGGGCTAAAAGCGTAACGCAATGAGTGTTCATTCCTTTTAAGAGTAGTTTTACCATCCAAGACACAGCAGCTTTGATGGCCTCAGTACTTCCATAACCACGCCCAATTTCTAGGCTAACGATATGATTAAGAGTTCTTTTAATAAAACCAAATATTTTTTTTGTAGAAATTGATTTCTGCCCACTATACTGTTGGTATCTGATCTAGAGATCTTAAACCCCACATTTAAGTTCCATAGAGTAAATCAGATTTTGCCAGCGCTTGGAATATTTTCTGGCTTGTGTGCCAATGATTGGATTTTGCTCTAGCCAAAATTTTAAAAAGCCAGCCACTTACTGATTTATTTATTTATATTTAAACGTCCACTAATATTAAACAAGAATTTTCGGACGGGTTATCTAGAGTTACCACCCTTTTCTAGCCAGGATAGGGATGATGCCTTTTCTTTTTTCTCAATAAAAGCCACCAACTTGTAGTGGGAATCGAACACACGACCCTTGTCACGGAATGTTAAGTGCTCACGACTTAACACTCACGGCCACCGGGCCTTCTACCTCCATAGAGTAAAACTGATTTTCCCAGTGCTTGGAATATTTTCTGGCTTGTTTGCCAATGATAGGATTTTGCTCTAGCCGAGATTTCGAATGGCGACCCACATTCCGATTTAAATTTTAAGATATCATAGTTAGTGGAATCTAAAAATAACCCGGAGCCTGTGAATTTTACTCCCAGATAAACAACTTCCTTCACCTGTCTGATCTTAGTATCTCTGTAATAACATTTAATTCCATGGCCTTCTCCCATTAAGTGTAAGTAAGATCTGCGACTTAAGAGTGTTATATATATATATATATATATATATATATATCGTACTAGTGTTTCTAAAGTGACACAAATCAAAATACATACTGTCAATTACAAATATAGCAACACCACCAGATGCTTCATCACCCAAAACATAATCTTTCCTGTACAGCGTAAAGCCATAAACACTGAAATCACTGCCATATTTCAAAATTGTTTCCCCTAGTGCCATTTTGTGTGGATTTTAACCTTGCAACATATTCTAAAGAGGCGCCATACAGTTGTGAAAGATGAAGGGAAGAGAATGAATATATATATATATATATATATATATATATATATATATATATATATATATATATATATATATATATATATATATATATATATATATTAATTCTGGTGAATGATGACCCGATATATATTTTTTCACTTTTTCTTGTTTTGTTTTTCTGGCAGGGGGTCAATAAAGTAGTACACACTTTTTTCACTTTAACTACTTTATTTTGTATGTTTCGCCCGACATGTTTCGTGCCTTTTCGCACCTCTTCAGGGGCTTTCCTTATCAGGAAGTCCTCTCGTCGTGTTGTCTAGCTTGAGTCAGGCGTAATACTGTATTACGCCTGACTCAAGCTAGACAACACGACGAGAGGACTTCCTGATAAGGAAAGCCCCTGCCAGAAAAAGAAACAAGAAAAAGTGAATATATATATATATATATATATATATATATATATATATATATATATATATATTTAAGGTGGTAGGTCAAATTCTATTGAAATTCCGTTTGTTTTTTCCAATTCCTAGGTTGTGTGCTTTGAATGGTTCCCTTGAGTACTTTATTTTGCCTAGAATGAGTAGGACCACAGCACCAGCCCCTAGTTGGTTTGAAGTGTTTGTGTAGAATCGAGGAAGGGCGTTGCCTGTTTGACTTGGGGATTCTCCTGGTTTCCAGCTAATTGGCACCGGGTTCAAGTCCTCTTCTTGTTTGTCTTATTCTACCCCGTCTTCTCTTCTTCCATCAATCTTACTCTTAATCATTAGTCATTTCTCAAGAAATAGTCTACAATTCGTAACAAATATTTCTTAAGTTTTGAACTAATTGACGACCAATAACTTTCATTTCTATTTGTGTAGACATAGCACATTCCCGAGAATGAAAAGAGCGTATGGGGAGTTTTAAAAAGGAGCTATCTCAATAATTATACAAACCCACATGATACGACTTTCCGAAGGACTATATCTATTAAGACTGGAATCATAAAAGACCTCCGTTACGTTATCTATATATCAAGGCGCACGGTGGTGTATATTACACGAGTCGATTTTTATCCTCTCTTAACATTGAACCAGTTAAAATGAAATATTACACAGGTATTATAATAATAAATGTGAGTAAAAATGGAAAGTATCATAATTCTACATTTAATAGTTTCTTGTAATATAGGCGATGGAAAATCGGAATTAATAGGACTCACTCACTCATTAAAATTATTAGGCACTTCCAATGTTGGGCAAAACTAAAAACTAAAACTGAAAAAATTAATAATTATAGAAATCTAAAACTAAACTAAAACTAAAACTAAAAATACAACATTAGTTTAGTTTTAGTTAGAGAAAACTAACGTTAGTTTAATTTACTAACGTTAGTTTTGCCCAACACTGGGCACTTCCCGCAAAGTTAGAGACTTGAAATTTTGCAGGATGATAGACATTAGGGTGTTATTAAAGGAAAACATCGAAACATCCTGAATAGTTGTGTTTCACTCCGTTTCCGCGGGGCGGGGGTGTTTTGTACTTGTTGTTCCTTCGGAAATCCATTATTCCGTCCGAAACCCTTCATGTAGGGTATCAAATGAATCGTCTAAGCAAGAAGAACGTATATTTCCCTATTGACTTGAAATTATCAACTGTCGGACACAAGGGAATTTCATTAAATAATGAACAAAATAAAGCCTCTTCAAGACAAAAATTTACGGCGCCAACGCAGAATTCACTTACAAAAAGAATTGATATCCCCAAAAACTAACGATGAAAAAAAGAGGCCAAGTTCCAGGCCCCTCCCAAAAAATAGTTTGCCTATGAAAGTTATGATATCATAGTATTGGGCCAAGTTCCAGGCCCCTCCCAAAGAATAGTTTGCCTATGAAAGTTATGACATCATAGTATTGGGCCAAGTTCCAGGCCCCTCCCAAAGAATAGTTTGCTTATGAAAGTTATGACATCATAGTATTGGGCCAAGTTCCAGGCCCCTCCCAAAGAATAGTTTGCCTATGAAAGTTATGACATCATAGTATTGGGCCAAGTTTTAGGCTCTTAATACCTTATCAGAAACATTTCGTTAAGTTACATACGGCCGTGGACGCTTTAACTTACAAAAAGTATTGATATCCCCCAAAAACTAACGATGAAAAAAAGAGGGCAAGTTCCAGGCCCCTCCCAAAGAATAGTTTGCCTATGAAAGTTATGACATCATAGTATTGGGCCAAGTTTTAGGCTCTTAATACCTTATCAGAAACATTTCGTTAAGTTACATACGGCCGTGGACGCTTTAACTTTCATAGAGTTCATACAAACCCGATCGTTTTAAGTCATCAAAGAGTTTATAATAATCCTGGATCGTTATCCTAAGGGCTTGAATCTTGAAATGTCAGACATTTTATAATAAATCTGCTCGTCATAGACCAGAGATGGGCATAATTTTATTTATAAATAAAAATACGAATTTATTCGTACTTCATATATTTGTGAATACGAATATAAATAAATTCGTACTTCATATATTTGTGAATACGAATATAAATAAATTCGTATTCATAAGTGTGAATACGAATTTATTTTTATTCACATATATTAAATATAAAAATACAAATAAAATTTTATTCGCAAATTTTTCTGCGAATAAAAATAAATTTACAGAAAAATTGTAAATAATCACAAAAAATGTCAATATTTACAAAAAATCAAGTGATTACAAAAAAAAATCACATTAAAATATACGAATAAAAATGTATTCACATTATAATTTGTGAATAAAAATTTATTCACAATAAAATTCGCAACTAAATTATGAATTTATTCGTATTAAGATGATATTACGAAAGTTATTGATTGATGATTTTGATGATTGATTTTTTGTGATTATTTATAATTTTTTCTGTGAATTTATTTTTATTCGCAAAAAAATTTGCGAATAAAATTTTATTTGTATTTTTATATTTATATTCGTATTTACAAATACATGAAGTACGAATAAATTCGTATTTTTATTTATAAATAAAATTATGCCCATATCTCTTATAGAGGCCATCATTTGACAAAGATTGGCCAAGTTAGAAATTCACAAATAAGTGAGAGGGTATTATTAGGTTCTTGACAAGGTATTAAGAGCCTAAAACGTGGTCGAATACTATGACATCATAACTTTC
>OX328127.1:8016800-8041800 GCA_946811695.1 Gonocerus acuteangulatus | reverse complement strand
CAGAAATTATTGACGCACTTCAGTCACGACTGATAATACAAATAACGGAACTACTTACAGACAATGCCCCTAGATAGCAGAAAGAGGTCTGCCCAAGCTCCCTTCTGCTCCGACCAGTGGCTGGAGTAGAAGAGAGATCGGTGAGCCACAGAAATTATTGACGCACTTCAATCACGACTGATAATACAAATAACGGAACTACTTACAGACAATGCCCCTAGATAGCAGAAAGAGGTCTGCCCAAGCTCCCTTCTGCTCCGACTAGTGGCTGGAGTAGAAGAGAGATCGGTGAGCCACAGAAATTATTGACGCACTTCAGTCACGACTGATAATACAACTAACGGAACTACTTACAGACAATGCCCCTAGATAGCAGAAAGGGGCCTACACAAGCTCCCTTCTGCTCCGACTAGTGGCTGGAGTAGAAGAGAGATCGGTGAGCCACAGAAATTATTGACGCACTTCAGTCACGACTGATAATACAACTAACGGAACTACTTACAGACAATGCCCCTAGATAGCAGAAAGGGGCCTACACAAGCTCCCTTCTGCTCCGACCAGTGGCTGGAGTAGAAGAGAGATCGGTGAGCCACAGAAATTATTGACGCACTTCAGTCACGACTGATAATACAAATAACGGAACTACTTACAGACAATGCCCCTAGATAGCAGAAAGGGGCCTACACAAGCTCCCTTCTGCTCCGACCAGTGGCTGGAGTAGAAGAGAGATCGGTGAGCCACAGAAATTATTGACGCACTTCAATCACGACTGATAATACAACTAACGGAACTACTTACAGACAATGCCCCTAGATAGCAGAAAGGGGCCTACACAAGCTCCCTTCTGCTCCGACCAGTGGCTGGAGTAGAAGAGAGATCGGTGAGCCACAGAAATTATTGACGCACTTCAGTCACGACTGATAATACAACTAACGGAACTACTTACAGACAATGCCCCTAGATAGCAGAAAGGGGCCTACACAAGCTCCCTTCTGCTCCGACTAGTGGCTGGAGTAGAAGAGAGATCGGTGAGCCACAGAAATTATTGACGCACTTCAGTCACGACTGATAATACAACTAACGGAACTACTTACAGACAATGCCCCTAGATAGCAGAAAGGGGCCTACACAAGCTCCCTTCTGCTCCGACTAGTGGCTGGAGTAGAAGAGAGATCGGTGAGCCACAGAAATTATTGACGCACTTCAGTCACGACTGATAATACAACTAACGGAACTACTTACAGACAATGCCCCTAGATAGCAGAAAGATATTTTGACTTTTCACAACAGGACTCACCTGAAAAAAAAAATAAAGGCAATTAGAATCATATATTTCGCTAAATTATCAATGAATCCAACTAATTTTATATTTTAGATTAAAATATAAGAAACAAAAAGTTAAATTGTATTTTGATTGAAGGGTGATTGACCTGCAAAACAAAACAAACAGGATGTTGCTAAGAAACTTATCACTTGATAAATAATCGATAAAGAATATATAAAAACAAACAGATAAAGAGCTTGAGTTTTTTTAGGCATGCGCCTAGGATTATGCAGCACGTAATCCCGAAAAGTCGTGCTGGTTTAATCGACAGTCAGATTTGAAGGAGCACTCCGAATTCAAAATATATTGTTTTATTCTTCGTACACGATATATACTCTAACAACCACTACGTGATATTAACGGAGGAGTTTAATAAAGCCTAGGACTTAAGCTGAGAAATAAATAGGAAATATTAGTATATGAGTTATTCAATTAATTGTTTGTGTCTGTGTGTATTTATATATATAAACAAGTCATAAGGAAATAGACTTTTAAGGCGACATGAAACAAATGGATCCTTCGGTACTAACGAACCAAATCCTGGAATTTTATTAAAATCTAAATAAGGAATAACTGGAAATAAATAATTGCATTGGAGCAGTAAAAGACGATTTAAAAACAGTTGGTATTACAAAAAAGAAGATAGAAAAACATTCAGACACATTTCAACAGAAAGAAGGAGATTATTTAATTTATTTATTTATTGTGTCCCGCTTCAATGGCGATAACACAAAGGACAGCATCCTCTGTAGTGTTGTAAAAGAGCGCGCCTTTAAGGCTAGAAGGCGCGGCTCCAAAAAGCTCGAGCTCTCAGAGCTTGGACAGGGCTCGATAGAAGGCGCGAGCCTTGAAAGCTCGGCTTGGTAGAAGGCGCTAATCTTGAAGGCTCGCCTCGGGAGAAGGCGCACGCTTTGAAGCATTTTACTTTTCATTTCCAAAATGGCGGACGGCGGGCAAACAGCTGTTTCATGAAATATACTTTGGTAGATTCGTCCAAAATTGTTTCCGCCACACTGAAATTACTTGCTAGCAATTAAATTTATCATGACATCGATAAACTAGATTATATGGATCACTAATCGGTTAAAAATAGTAACTTTTTCTAAAAAATAAATTCTGTTAGACGGCGATGGCAACACTGTCATACTCCTTAACTGTATGGCACTGTCATACTTTTATCTCCCTTAAATAATAAAAGTCCATACAATATTTCAATCCATAAGAATACAGAATTTAAAAAATCAGCTAAATGAAGCACTTTATTTAGCGTAATCATTAACGTTATAAACTGAACTCTGTTGAATTTTAATAAATTACAAATGAAGCAAAATAAGAATTATCAGAGATAACAGCTAAATTACCTCCCTTTGTAAATAAAGATGCCTCTAAAAATTTATATTTATTATTTTTAAATAAATGGTGAGATATGTCACCAACAAATCGAAATTAATAAACTGTAATAATTAAAGAGTAAGTAATTGTTGTATATAGATAGTCTAGTAAAGCACTAGAAAGGGTTTAACTATAACCTTGCTTGCCGAAACTCTACCTTCCCAGGGCTCCAAGGCCAAGCCTTCAAGGCTCGAGAGAGAACCTTCAGGGCTTGATAAGGTTAGGCTGAAGCTTCACTCCGGAGCCTTCATCGAGCCCAGAGCTCGGGCTGTAGAGGTTAGGTTCAAGGTTCAGGCCTGAAGCCTCTAGTCAGGGCTCACTTTTAACAACACTAATCCTCTGAACTTAGCTATTCTAGGAAATCAGCATTGTTATTGGTGTTGGAAGTGTGTGGATGTGGTTATGTAATGTTTTAGATCTAGGGTTAACCTATAAATAGTGCGTAGTATGGATGGAAATATGATATTTTACAAGCCAACACTGCAGAGGTTCATCAAATAAGGTTGTATAGTCCTGTATTCTTGAGGTAAGTCAGTATAGTGTTGATATACTGGCTATCATTGCCCAGGAGTTCTTGCATATCATACGGTATGTTGTAATTGCCTCTTCTCTGGCAGTCAGTCAGTAAATGTTTAATCGTAAGTTCTGTGTTACATATGTTGCATATTGGTTTGTGGCGTCTTGTAATAAGAAATTCGTGGGTGAGTCGAATATGTCCAATCCGTAAACGAGCGAGGACAACGTCTTCTCGTTTATTGTCGCGAAGACTGGATGGCCATTCCTCAACTGTATTTTTTATGGTCCGAAGTTTATTGTCAGTTAGTTGTGTCCATAAGTATTCCCAATGACCTTTTATGGTAGATTTTGTAGCTGCTGTTAAGTCTCTGGCAGTTATTTGTGGTACGTCATTAAACAGAGAAGGAGATTAAATAGAGAAGTGGAGTAGCTTAGTCAGAAAAACAGCTAATTCAGAAAGAATGAAACAAGCTTGGGTACAATGAAAATCAAATTTGTTAAAAATAAGTACTTCCGATAACAATAATTTCACTTAGATTGCTGTCCGGCGTGTCATACTATGATCTGTTTCATTTTTAGCACTTTCCTCCGAAGGAAAGTAGCTATTGAGGTTGGACTCATGACGGAATTTTTGAAAAATTTCTTCAAATCTTTATTGATCCTACCTAATAGACACCGAAAATGACCCCCGTTAAAATTTATATCTATCTATCTATCTATATATATATATATATATATATATATATATATATATATGTGTGTGACTGTTAACACGATAGCGGCCAGAGTTTTTGTTTTTTCGTCACGAAACTTGGTATATAGCATTCAATTAGCAAACGATTGAACGAGTTCGTTAACCACCAAAGTCGGTCCACCAGAAGGGGGGGGGTTTACCCCGAAACCAAAACACTAATTTGACCATGACAGCCGTAATATTTGTTATATTTCAACGAAACTTGGCATTCGTAGTGCTAATATAGAGAGAAAAGTGAGATATAAAAATGAACTAAATCGGTTCATTAGGAGGGGGGGGGGTTTACTCCGGTCCCACAATACCAATTCGCCACTACCAGCCGTGATTTTTGGTATATTTCGACGAAACTCGGTATTCGTAGTGGTAATTCACAGGTAAATATGTGTTGTAAAAATAAACTAAATCGGTTCATTAGGAGGGGGGGTTTACTCCGGACCCACAATACCAATTCGCCACTACCAGCCGTGATTTTTGGTATATTTCGACAAAACTCGGTATTTCGAGGAATCTACCGGTAAATATGTGTTGTAAAAATAAACTAAATCGGTTCATTAGAAGGGGGGGGGGGTTACTCCGGACCCAAATTCCTAATATAGTCATACCGGTCGTAATCTCTGCTGTATTGTAATGAAACGCGGTATACGTCGTGGGCAACTCATGAGAAAGAAGTGTTGTAAAAATGAGCTGAATCAGTCAATCGGAAAGCGGGGATTTACTTTGTAATATATTTCAATAGTAAAGCCCGCCAGACGTAGGTTCCCAAAGCCGCCGCAAGGAGCGCTTTCTACCACTAGAGGGACTGTATCCTGTTCCTGCGTTAGATCAAAATACGATAATATGAGGTTTTTTGTATTTATTACGTAGTATAGTAGGTACCATGTGTAAACATAACTCTGGAAGCAAATTAATAATTGATCAGTTACTCATTACAAATTTAAAAGAGAACTATTCATGTTTTTATTTTATTTATGTAGGATATTTTAAGCAAATTGTTCTGGAAAGCAGTCTACACTACCCAAATTCTGAGGAAAGTGCTTAGTTATGCAGCTCCAGCGTGACGGACTTTTGCAGAATAAGTATTGGCTTCACCTTTTAAGTCTTCATATCTGTACCCCGGAGGTAAAGGACACCATGTCCATTTTTTTATAAAATTGACAAAATGTTCTTAATGTGTATTTTTCGATCCATATAATGGTATAGGTCACTATGTCCTGTTCCCATAAATAACGAAGATCATACAGTGATAAATAAAATCATGTCCGTTTTCATTAGAGGTAAAAGACACCATGATGGTTTTGTTTTACTATGATCTATACTTTCAATTACCAAAAAAAGCCAATAGCAATGTAAAAATGTGTCTTTAAACTGTTTCAATAAATAACAAAGAACAAAATTTTAATAGTTCAAGGTTATGGAAAATTGACTTTCCTGAAAAATTACAAATATGTGTCATGGTGTCCGTTACCTTCGGATTACATATATATTACTTCAAGTTTGTCAATGTTTTGTGGCCGCATTAAGTAGAGTCCTCTCTTTAATACCAACGTGTCCTGAAAGCCAGTAAATAGTGACGTGTTTGTTTATGTTGTGTATTTGTGGCCGCATTAAGTAGAGTCCTCTCTTTAATACCAACGTGTCCTGAAATCCAGTAAATAGTGACTTGTTTGTTTATGCTGTGTATTTGTGGCCGCAGTAAGTAGAGTCCTCTCTTTAATACCAACGTGTCCTGAAATCCAGTAAATAGTGACTTGTTTGTTTATGCTGTGTATTTGTGGCCGCAGTAAGTAGAGTCCTCTCTTTAATACCAACGTGTCCTGAAAGCCAGTAAATAGTGACTTGTTTGTTTATGCTGTGTATTTGTGGCCGCATTAAGTAGAGTCCTCTCTTTAATACCAACGTGTCCTGAAAGCCAGTAAATAGTGACTTGTTTGTTTATGCTGTGTATTTGTGGCCGCATTAAGTAGAGTCCTCTCTTTAATACCAACGTGTCCTGAAAGCCAGTAAATAGTGACTTGTTTGTTTATGCTGTGTATTTGTGGCCGCATTAAGTAGAGTCCTCTCTTTAATACCAACGTGTCCTGAAAGCCAGTAAATAGTGACTTGTTTGTTTATGCTTTGTATTTGTGGCCGCATTAAGTAGAGTCCTCTCTTTAATACCAACGTGTCCTGAAAGCCAGTAAATAGTGACTTGTTTGTTTATGCTTTGTATTTGTGGCCGCATTAAGTAGAGTCCTCTCTTTAATACCAACGTGTCCTGAAAGCCAGTAAATAGTGACTTGTTTGTTTATGCTGTGTATTTGTGGCCGCAGTAAGTAGAGTCCTCTCTTTAATACCAACGTGTCCTGAAAGCCAGTAAATAGTGACTTGTTTGTTTATGCTGTGTATTTGTGGCCGCATTAAGTAGAGTCCTCTCTTTAATACCAACGTGTCCTGAAAGCCAGTAAATAGTGACTTGTTTGTTTATGCTGTGTATTTGTGGCCGCATTAAGTAGAGTCCTCTCTTTAATACCAACGTGTCCTGAAAGCCAGTAAATAGTGACTTGTTTGTTTATGCTGTGTATTTGTGGCCGCATTAAGTAGAGTCCTCTCTTTAATACCAACGTGTCCTGAAAGCCAGTAAATAGTGACTTGTTTGATTATGCTTTGTATTTGTGGCCGCATTATGTAGAGTCCTCTCTTTAATACCAACGTGTCCTGAAAGCCAGTAAATAGTGACTTGTTTGTTTATGCTGTGTATTTGTGGCCGCATTAAGTAGAGTCCTCTCTTTAATACCAACGTGTCCTGAAAGCCAGTAAATAGTGACTTGTTTGTTTATGCTGTGTATTTGTGGCCGCATTAAGTAGAGTCCTCTCTTTAATACCAACGTGTCCTGAAAGCCAGTAAATAGTGACTTGTTTGTTTATGTTGTGTATTTGTGGCCGCATTAAGTAGAGTTCTCTCTTTAATACCAACGTGTCCTGAAAGCCAGTAAATAGTGACTTGTTTGTTTATGCTGTGTATTTGTGGCCGCATTAAGTAGAGTCCTCTCTTTAATACCAACGTGTCCTGAAAGCCAGTAAATAGTGACTTGTTTGTTTATGCTGTGTATTTGTGGCCGCATTAAGTAGAGTCCTCTCTTTAATACCAACGTGTCCTGAAAGCCAGTAAATAGTGACTTGTTTGTTTATGCTGTGTATTTGTGGCCGCATTAAGTAGAGTCCTCTCTTTAATACCAACGTGTCCTGAAAGCCAGTAAATAGTGACTTGTTTGTTTATGCTGTGTATTTGTGGCCGCATTAAGTAGAGTTCTCTCTTTAATACCAACGTGTCCTGAAAGCCAGTAAATAGTGACTTGTTTGTTTATGCTGTGTATTTGTGGCCGCATTAAGTAGAGTCCTCTCTTTAATACCAACGTGTCCTGAAAGCCAGTAAATAGTGACTTGTTTGTTTATGCTGTGTATTTGTGGCCGCATTAAGTAGAGTCCTCTCTTTAATACCAACGTGTCCTGAAAGCCAGTAAATAGTGACTTGTTTGATTATGCTTTGTATTTGTGGCCGCATTATGTAGAGTCCTCTCTTTAATACCAACGTGTCCTGAAAGCCAGTAAATAGTGACTTGTTTGTTTATGCTGTGTATTTGTGGCCGCATTAAGTAGAGTCCTCTCTTTAATACCAACGTGTCCTGAAAGCCAGTAAATAGTGACTTGTTTGTTTATGCTGTGTATTTGTGGCCGCATTAAGTAGAGTCCTCTCTTTAATACCAACGTGTCCTGAAAGCCAGTAAATAGTGACTTGTTTGTTTATGTTGTGTATTTGTGGCCGCATTAAGTAGAGTTCTCTCTTTAATACCAACGTGTCCTGAAAGCCAGTAAATAGTGACTTGTTTGTTTATGCTGTGTATTTGTGGCCGCATTAAGTAGAGTCCTCTCTTTAATACCAACGTGTCCTGAAAGCCAGTAAATAGTGACTTGTTTGTTTATGCTTTGTATTTGTGGCCGCATTAAGTAGAGTCCTCTCTTTAATACCAACGTGTCCTGAAAGCCAGTAAATAGTGACTTGTTTGTTTATGCTGTGTATTTGTGGCCGCAGTAAGTAGAGTCCTCTCTTTAATACCAACGTGTCCTGAAAGCCAGTAAATAGTGACTTGTTTGTTTATGCTGTGTATTTGTGGCCGCATTAAGTAGAGTCCTCTCTTTAATACCAACGTGTCCTGAAAGCCAGTAAATAGTGACTTGTTTGTTTATGCTGTGTATTTGTGGCCGCATTAAGTAGAGTCCTCTCTTTAATACCAACGTGTCCTGAAAGCCAGTAAATAGTGACTTGTTTGTTTATGCTGTGTATTTGTGGCCGCATTAAGTAGAGTCCTCTCTTTAATACCAACGTGTCCTGAAAGCCAGTAAATAGTGACTTGTTTGATTATGCTTTGTATTTGTGGCCGCATTATGTAGAGTCCTCTCTTTAATACCAACGTGTCCTGAAAGCCAGTAAATAGTGACTTGTTTGTTTATGCTGTGTATTTGTGGCCGCATTAAGTAGAGTCCTCTCTTTAATACCAACGTGTCCTGAAAGCCAGTAAATAGTGACTTGTTTGTTTATGCTGTGTATTTGTGGCCGCATTAAGTAGAGTCCTCTCTTTAATACCAACGTGTCCTGAAAGCCAGTAAATAGTGACTTGTTTGTTTATGTTGTGTATTTGTGGCCGCATTAAGTAGAGTTCTCTCTTTAATACCAACGTGTCCTGAAAGCCAGTAAATAGTGACTTGTTTGTTTATGCTGTGTATTTGTGGCCGCATTAAGTAGAGTCCTCTCTTTAATACCAACGTGTCCTGAAAGCCAGTAAATAGTGACTTGTTTGTTTATGCTGTGTATTTGTGGCCGCATTAAGTAGAGTCCTCTCTTTAATACCAACGTGTCCTGAAAGCCAGTAAATAGTGACTTGTTTGTTTATGCTGTGTATTTGTGGCCGCATTAAGTAGAGTCCTCTCTTTAATACCAACGTGTCCTGAAAGCCAGTAAATAGTGACTTGTTTGTTTATGCTGTGTATTTGTGGCCGCATTAAGTAGAGTTCTCTCTTTAATACCAACGTGTCCTGAAAGCCAGTAAATAGTGACTTGTTTGTTTATGCTGTGTATTTGTGGCCGCATTAAGTAGAGTCCTCTCTTTAATACCAACGTGTCCTGAAAGCCAGTAAATAGTGACTTGTTTGTTTATGCTGTGTATTTGTGGCCGCATTAAGTAGAGTCCTCTCTTTAATACCAACGTGTCCTGAAAGCCAGTAAATAGTGACTTGTTTGATTATGCTTTGTATTTGTGGCCGCATTATGTAGAGTCCTCTCTTTAATACCAACGTGTCCTGAAAGCCAGTAAATAGTGACTTGTTTGTTTATGCTGTGTATTTGTGGCCGCATTAAGTAGAGTCCTCTCTTTAATACCAACGTGTCCTGAAAGCCAGTAAATAGTGACTTGTTTGTTTATGCTGTGTATTTGTGGCCGCATTAAGTAGAGTCCTCTCTTTAATACCAACGTGTCCTGAAAGCCAGTAAATAGTGACTTGTTTGTTTATGTTGTGTATTTGTGGCCGCATTAAGTAGAGTTCTCTCTTTAATACCAACGTGTCCTGAAAGCCAGTAAATAGTGACTTGTTTGTTTATGCTGTGTATTTGTGGCCGCATTAAGTAGAGTCCTCTCTTTAATACCAACGTGTCCTGAAAGCCAGTAAATAGTGACTTGTTTGTTTATGCTGTGTATTTGTTCTAGGATTTGTTTATCTATTGAGTTGTGGCTGTAAATGTTCTGTAAAGAATGAAATGCACTTATAAACTCCGTACAAATTGTTATTCTATCAGTTTTTACGACATGTGTATTTTCTAAACCGAGTGAAATGGCTTGCTATTCAGCTGAGCAAATGGTTGTTGTTTTGGGTAGTTTTACCATTATATTCTTGTTCGCAAATACTGCCGCTTGGCCGGTTACTTTGTTAGTCTTCCATCGGTGAAAATTATTACATATTATGATAAATAGAGAGAACTAAAAATGTCAAAGAAGGGACTTTTCACAGAGACCGCATTAATATACATGGACCGCTCTACAGGTTGATGTTATTTCCAGCAGGGACCAAATTGGGCATGAGGGAGGCTGGCAGAGTGAGGGCATAAATTGCAAAGAGAGGGGGGTACGGGAGTGTAGGAACCTTGCCAAATATTTTATATAGCTGTTAGGGGAGGGGCCTTCTCTCTAATTCATCGACCGGCGACTGCAATATCCCCCCCCTCTCCCCACATCATCATCATCATCAACCCTATACAGCCTTAGATAAAATTCCGCCTTAATGCCTTGTTCCCCTTAAGTGCTCATGAAACGCACATCATACCATCAAGAGCAATTATTTCCTTACCACATAACTGTCTGATGTCCACTTAAACAACAAACGCTTTAAAACTATACCAGTAGGAATATTTAATTATACACACAGAAGGATTCTGTACCAAAAATACTGTGAAAGTATGAGTATAGAATGAAGTATTAAACATTATTTTTTCAGGAGTCATAAAAAAGCGAAGGATACATGATGTAACTAAAGATTGTAGTAAATTTTGAAGTGGAAAATCGGTACAATAACACTGATGTGTACATTTGCTGGGCTTTATGACCCTCTCCCCATCAAGGGTACACTTACACAAATCAAACTTCAGGTGTATTCAAACTATATGTACAACCAGGACACCGTCCAGCTGCCGACCGGCAAAATATTCTTCAATGAGGCAGTTCACACAGAAGCGGACCGTCACCGGCAGACCACTGGCAACTTCAGATTTCGCCGACATCTGCATGGGCTCACCAACATTACATGGCGTCGGCTATGTTTGAGGTTGACGGAACTCCATACCGTATTGTGTGTAGATGTTGTTACAGGCAAAAGTTTTTTGCTCTTCGAAACAGCGCTTTTTGACGATCCAAGGAAAATACCAGAGGTGAACCTTACAACCCTAAGAGGTTCATTGCTGAAACAGGTCTGGTACTATAACAGGTTGATATAACGGGTGCCACAATAGGGCTTATAAACCTCAGTACAGTTTTTCTGGATAGATCTAGGTACCCCTTTTTAGTGTAATTTAATCTAATTTAAAAACAGGGTCATAGTCATTCAATGGTAGATTTGAAAAGTATTCTGGAAGTATATAGCTTAAGCTTGCAGGACAGCCAAGTCAGAAAGTTTTGGACAATATGTTGCACATACATGCAAAAACAGTTCTGGACCATGTATAACACATTCAGGACCGATGGCTTCCAACATCAGGGCCCAAGTCTTAATTTTGTATAGTTATTTCAGCAAATATACATAAAAAAAAATATATAAGTAAAGAGACTTTTGAAATTATGTACTTATAGTGGATTAAAAATGTAGTAAAGTGCCAAATAGACGACGAAAGCCAACCCGCTGAAGGAGGTTTTCTAGCGGATTCAGTATCATACGATACCTGATCTACAAACCTAACCAGGAATAAGGTAATGAGGTCATAAACCAATTACGAAGGGTATAGAACAAGGCCTAGAGTAGTGGGGATAGAGAGAAAGGCAAGTTATCTGCTGACGCATATGCCAGGACGCTGAGCCCGCAAAACACGTCTCTCGGACTCATATGCCACGACGCTGGGCCTGCAAAACACGTCTCTTGGACGCATATGCCACGACGCTGGGCCTGCAAAACACGTCTCTCGGACGCATGTGCCACGACACTGGGCCTGCAAAACACGTCTCTCGGACGCGTGCCACGACGCTGGGCCTGCAAAACACGTCTCTCGGACGCATATGCCACGACGCTGAGCCCCACCCTATTTGGAGAGTATTCTGGAAATAAATAGTTACTGAAGCCATGAGTGATGACGGATCATTGATAGTTTTGGATAGCATACTGTAGAAGGAGACTCAGGTCTTGAGATTGTACAAGAATTGGTAAGTGTGCTAGACATACATGGAGCATAGTCCTGGAACTCGCTGGACTTTTGGAGTGTACACAGGACTCAGAAGGACCTCTAAAACTGTAGTACGGTCCAGTCACGGAGCCCAGGCTGCTACAGGCATGGTGTATAATTTATACAGAAGCCTACAGGCAGAGTTTACAGGTCTACAGCGAGCCTGTATACCAGAAGGAGGGCTGTATAAAGCAGCTCCTTGCTGATAGAATATTCCAGCTGCAGATCCTGTCTGCTTCTCCCACCCCTGAAACTTTAACCCGTTCACTCCCGGTGCTCCTGTCTCTTCGGGTTTTATTTTTGAAGCCTTCCCCTTCTCCAGCTCCCTCTGGCTGAATAAGTGCTGCCTGAACTAGCTTCACTCATAATCAAACTTTAATATTTCTCACCATTAACATGAAGCCAACGATATAGACGGCACATAAGTGTCACATTTCCATGCCTTCGATGATAATTACTTATGTTATTTGAATTTTCAAGTCCATTTATTTTTAACGGAGAATTTTATGACGGGTTATCTATAGGTTACCACCCTTTTCTAGCCAGTATACGGCTCATTCCTTTTCTTTTTTCTAGAGAAAATCCGCCATCCCTATTGAGAATCGAACCCACGACCTTAGGCACGGAGTGCATACGCCTTAGCTCTCATAGCCACCGCACAGTGGGGACAAACGACTATTCGTGTTTCAAAAAGGCTACAGCCTCCAAATCTTTACCGAGTTCAATGATTTTTTTTTATGAAAGCAAATAAAATTTATAACAACTTCGTCCAGATTTTTTTTTCCCTTTTTAATAAATTAGGTGAACATAATACACGAACGTTTACAATGGAACATAAAATGATATTTTATTTTTTAACTAACTTAATATCAGCACTGATATCGTAGAAATTAAACATTCAAATCCTGATTAGACTTGGAAAATTTCAAAATCTATTTTCAAATCATTCAAAAATCATATTATTTCAATTAATCTCGTTGTTAAATTATGATAAAATTACGTTTTGAAGAAGTATCAGTCTGATTTCTCCCGCTGCGCCCACTGCACCGGGCCTTTCGATATCTACTAACTATTAGCACTTTCCTCCGAAGGAAAGTAGCTATTGAGGTTGGACTCATGACGGAATTTTTGAAAAATTTCTTCAAATCTTTATCGATCCTACCTAGTAGACACCGAAAATGACCCCCGTTAAAATTTATATATATCTATATATATATATATATATATATATATATATATATATATATGCATATATATATATATATATATATATATGCATATATATATATATATATGTGTGTCTGTTAACACGATAGCAGCCAGAGTTTTTGTTTTTTCGTCACGAAACTTGGTATATAGCATTCAATTAGCAAACGATTGAACGAGTTCGTTAACCACCGAAGTCGGTCCTCCGGAAGGGGGGGTTTACCCCGAACCCAAAACACTAATTTGACTATGTCAGCCGTAATATTTGTTATATTTCAACGAAACATGGTATTCGTAGTGGTAATATAGAGAGAAAAGTGAGATATAAGAATGAACTAAATCGGTTCATTAGAAGGGGGGGTTTACTCCGGACCCACAATACCAATTCGCCACTACCAGCCGTGATTTTTGGTATATTTCGACGAAACTCGGTATTCGTAGTGGTAATCCACAGGTAAATATGTGTTGTAAAAATAAACTAAATCGGTTCATTAGGAGGGGGGTTTACTCCGGACCCACAATACCAATTCGCCACTACCAGCCGTGATTTTTGGTATATTTCGACGAAACTCGGTATTCGTAGTGGTAATCTACAGGTAAATATGTGTTGTAAAAATAAACTAAATCGGTTCATTAGAAGGGGGGGTTTACTCCGGACCCAAATTCCTAATATACTCATACCGGTCGTAATTTCTGCTGTATTGTAACGAAACGCGGTATACGTCGTGGGTAACTCATGAGAAAAAAGTGTTGTAAAAATGAGCTGAATCGGTCAATCGGAAAGCGGGGGTTTAATTTGTATTATATTTCAATAGAAAAGCCCGCCAAACGTAGGTTCACAAAGCCGCCGCAAGGAGCGCTTTCTACCACTAGAGTGACTGTATCCTGTTCCTGCGTTAGATTAAAATACGATAATATGAGGTTTTTTGTATTTATTACGAAGTGAATTAATAATTGATCAGTTACTCATTACAAATTTAAAAGAGAACTATTCATGTTATTATTTTATTTATGTAGGATATTTTAAGCAAATTGTTCTGGAAAGCAGTCTACACTACCCAAATTCTGAGGAAAGTGCTTAGTTATGCAGCTCCTGCGTGACGGACTTTCCTTTTATTTGTAGTTGCAGAAGTGTTGCAATGACGACGTAAAAAGTGTATTACTATTCGCGTTTAGGACCGGCAGAACTAGTTAAAATTATCGTTTTTTTTTTTTTTTTTTTTTTTTTTTTTTTTTTTTTTTTTTTTTTTTTTTTTAACGGCGCATCAACTGTTTGGCTATTAGCGCCGGGCTATCTACAGGTTGCCGCCCTTTTCTAATGCCAACGTGGCTATGGCCGTTGGCACAATTATCCTTGTTTTGACTAGTTTTTTTTCCTTTGTGCCAAGACTTACTTCATCTTTCCGAATGTGCTTTATTCCTGTCAGCAGACAAAGCTGCTTCCTTCCAGTTTTTAGTCTTCAACTGACTTTCCAATGACATTTTTTCTTTTTTTCTAAATTTGTAAGTGAAATGTCTGTTCGTGCGATACCTCCTTGTTTTAAATGTATTTTTACTGTCACAATCCATTTAATTATTTCTAATTTTCCCTTACTTTGATTTTCGTCAATTTACACAAATTGAAATGTTTCTCTGGAAGGATCTATTCTTTTTATGAGCCAGTCTAATTGTAATCATTGATTTTTCATATCAAACTGTACTGTTTTCAAACAATTTTCATGCCTTTCTTGAATTTGAACTGACTCTGATTACCGTGTTGTAACTAAAATATTGCGTTCATAGCTTTAAATTTATATTATAATAATTTTAACTTAATGGATTGCTTTATGAAATAATACAATTAAATTATTTTATTTAAAACTAAAAAAATAAAAATAAAATAAAATTAAACTTCTAGCCATAATTTATATGAGACTAGCTGTTACCCAGTGTGCCATGCTACACCAACTTTATATTATATAGTTGTAAGGAACAATGTGGATTTATATGAGGAACAAACATACAGCTGGTAGATTTTTTTCACCTTGCCTATGACACTTCCCGTATCAAGACCTGCCTGAGTGCCAAGTTTGGTCAACATCGGTCAAACGGTGTAGATTTGTATAAGGAAAAAACAGATAGACAAAAAGCTGACAGATGATTTAGACCTAGCCTATGACACTCCCCGTACCAACCCCTACCTGTGTGCCAAGTTTGGTCAAAATCGCTAAAAAGCTGTGGATTTATATGAGGAACAAATCGAATGGCTCTTTCTTTTTTTGTTCCACAATATAGTATCCTTATACTGTGGGAGTTCATTTAGGTTCTCCAGGTTCCATCTTACAATACTCCCTGCATTACAATCAAAGTAATATACATTTTTTTTAAGTATAATAATAATAATATTAAAATAGAGAAATATGATAGCGTAATGATAAAAACTATAATAATAATACAAATAAAAATAGTAACAATAATATTGAAAAAGAAGCAAATTATAATACCAAAATTATAAATGAATTGAAATAAATACAAAAAAAGAATGAATATAAATGAATCAAATAAAATAAAATAACTGATTAATGAAAAGAAAACGTCCTTTCTTGCAATGGCTTATTCTTGCGATTGTTAAAACAAAATTCAATCAGGATTGTGGTCATGAGAAACTGTTCAATTATTTACAGCAGCATTATTTTTCAAAAACAAATCCACTAATTTTCTCATTTGCTCCGATACTAAACATAAAGGTATGAATTCTGTATACGCACTTTTGATAAGATTATATGATATAATAATAAAAAATAATGATTTGTCAAAATGAAATTATTTACAGTGATAATCCATTGTCTCAGTTTAAAAATAAATATATGTCAAGATTGCTTTACATACATTCAGAAAAATTTCACAAAAAGTTTTAGCGGAAATATTTTACTACAGCTCATGACAAACGTGTAGTAGATAGGGTGGGAGCAAGAGTAAAATCCTTGGTCTCTAATGGAAGTTATGAGCATAGCTGAAACTAAAAATGTAAAAAACTCAGTAGAGTTTGCTAATGTTGCATCTAGTTTAATGACAAACACTACAATTCTCCGTATGAGCCAAGTAGATATTGAGCCTGCTATAAGTTCGGACAGTCCATGGGTTAATGTTAAAGGCATAGTTTTTATTAAGCAAATGCATGTGATAAAATGCAATTCGCAAATCAAAAATTCAACTATGGAAAACAAACTGAAACCAGCAAGTTAACAGATCAAAAACTTAATATTTCAAATTTTAATGTTAGTTACTGGTGTGCAGTTACATGTGATAAAAATTAAGTTGTATTTCATTTTATATTGCCCAGCAAACCCTTCACTGAAGTAATGAATGTTTTGTACATGTAGGTAGTTTTCATTCTGAATAGCTTTGGGTTATATTTTATAGTTTTTAAAATTAAATCGCTGTACTATAAAAAATAATATATTGTTAGCTAAAATTTTAATTGAACAATTTTTTGTATTTAACGGAAAAAAAATTAAAGAGTGAAAAAACCATACATTTTATTTTTTCATGTGATAGTGTATACCTTTAAGAAAAATAATAAAAAATATTTTAGTGATTTTCTTTTTATCGTTTGATGATATTCCACTCAGTGTGGAACGCCATATTAAATTTTTACAAAATGCATTTTAACACTTCAGGATTTTTTCAGGATATTTGTAATTACTTTATGCTTATATTATTAATTTTTTTTTCTGGCTTCCATATTTATTGAAGTATTGTCATAGAAAATGTCATCAACATTGGTCGATAGGTATGATTTATATTCTAGAACTAAGTGCACTTCCTTTGTACAATCGATGATAACTGCAAAATTTGAAATACTTTAGCAGGGTATAAAATTAAATTATTTGAGATTGAGAAAAACTATTTTATATTCTTACGTATATCCATGAAAGGAATGAACATGCCAAGTTTCATTAAAATCTGAGATCATGGGTGTCAAATCCTATTTTTTTGGGTTGATTTGACATGGAATGACCCAAATGTTTAAATATCATGTCACACAGATGATTTTAGGTGGTACGTTAAAGAACTATAAGTATTTAAATTATTAAAGTTCTGTACAGATCCATGGGTTAATGTTGAAGGCATAGTTTATGTTAAGCAAATGCATGAGATAAAATGCAATTTGGAAATAAAAAAAATCAACTATGTAAAACAAACGGGAACCTGCAAGTCCACAGATCAATAACTTAATATTTCAAATTACTTACTAATATATATTAGTCAAAATTCTGAGAATATAAGGCTACAATTTAGATAAACACAAATATTTTACTAAGACTAAAAAGTTTTGGAAATTAGATAAACAAACCAAACTTAAAAAAAAAAGGATAATGGTTAATGGCTTCTAGGAGCTCAGTGTTGCTCTACATTTTCATCAGAAATGAAAAAAATTGATCTTATATGATATTACTTGTCCAAATCTTGAGAATATAAGACTATAATTTAGATAAACATACAAAGGTTAAAACTGAAAAATTTTGTTCGCAAAAGAAAAACTTTTCGCAAATAAAGAAGAAAGTTTTTTTAGCTTGCTAATCTCCACCTAGGCAACACTGGAAAGAAAATTACTATTTCTGAACAATTCACTCTTCTTTAATTGACAGTTTGGAACTCGTTACTTCAGAACTGTGAAGCCTAAAAGATTTTATATATATATGATTATATAATGATGTAAAGTCATCAATGAGTTCGAGTTATTCTAATTACCAAGAACATCAACAAATAAATTTGAGACATTATTCAAAATGGCTGCAAGAATATGAATGGTTCAGTGTATCCAATTTTTCTTGAACAAAACTTTTGACCTTTTGACCAAATTTCGAAATTTGACTATTTTGAGCTAGCCTAGGAGATTTCCCGTATCAAGAAGTACATGTGTGCCAAGTTTGGTCCAAATTGGTCAAACGGTGTGGATTTGTGTAAAGAACAAACAGAATTTTATTATTTATTTTAATTTTATTGTTTATTTTATAAACAATAAAATTAAAAACAACAAATTTTAATCATTTATTGTTATATTATTGAAAAAAAAAAAAAAACTAAAAACTGTAACAGTCGCACATAAATGCATAAAATGCATGGGATGTGCAGAATACACAATAAACTCCCACATCGTAGGGTTACTTCGATGTGGAAATAATAAAAAAAAAACAGACAGACAAACTTACAGGTGATTTTTATATATATATATAGATTGCACAATCTTATATGTGCTGTACAACACATGGTGTATGGTGTGTTTAAGTCATTCCGTCTTGTGCAGTCTGTGAGTGTACATTTTACTGCCAAAATTGTAAATTTCATAGGTAGGGTTCTCAAAATATATATTTTAATTGATTGATCATGTATTTTAGAAAAATTCCCGAAGGACATAGTCAAATATACTGTGTTAAATAAGTCGAAAACAATCAAGGGCCCAAAATTTAATGTCAAATCATGAAACCAAATTTGAAAGTGGATGCTCTCACCGGCAAACATTTTGAATTTTTTTTTCTCCAAAATATCAATAAAGCTTCATGATGTACTAATTTAATGTTCACAATAATACAGTTAAAATTATTTATTCATAATTTCCGAGGCTATTTATGTAGCTCGTACACACGTTGGTTAATATTTCCTCAGCTGGCTGTGGGAGTAAGGGGATTGTACTGCCCCTGCAGAAGATTGGATAGAGAAACCCGCAATACTAAAGTATACTGCAGGTTGCCTACAGGGAATAAAGGGAAGGCTTTGCCTACTCCCGCTCCGCCTCAAGTAAGATATTTATTTACTTTTATTTAAAAACCTTTTTCATCATCTAGATAAGGAAATTCAAAAACTATCCTCTGCGGTATATGGCTATGTATGGTTTGAGATGATTACAGAACTACTCAGCAGGGGCTTAAGTTGTCTTGTATTTATTTCATTTTTATCAGTTCAAAGAGAACAGTATTTTTATCAAAAGACATTTGCCTTTCTTGAAGTGAGGGAATGATAAAAGATTTTCTGCAAGTTAAAGACACATTAAATTGTCCAGATTTCTCAGCAAATTCATTTAAGAAATGCAGAATAGTTAATTTGTTAGCATTTACCTCCGAAGGAAAGTAGCTATTGAGGAAACTCATGACAAAAGTTTTGAAAACTTTCTTCAAATCTTTATCAATCCTACGTAGTGGATACCGAAAATGACCCTTAAAATTTATATATATATATATATATATATATATATATATATATATATATATATATATATATGTATATATATCGTCTTTTAATTCAATAGCCGCCAGAGTTTTTGTGTTTTCGCCACGAAACTTGGTATACGTATAGCGTTCACTTAGCAAACGATTCAACGAGTTCGTTAACCACCAAAATCGGTCCACCGTGAAAGGGTGTTTACCGCGGATGCAAAGTAGTTATTTGCAAATCCCGGCCGTAAGTTTTGTTTTATTGCCACGAAACTTGGTATTTGCTGTGGAAATATTAATAGAAAAAATGTGTCGCAAAAATAAACTAAATCGTTTTATTGGGAGAGGGGGTTTACTCAGGACCCATATTGATTTTACCAGCCTTAAGTTTTGTTATATTTAAAGGAAACTCGGTATTCGTTTTGTTCATGTACAAAGAAAAATGCGATGTAAAAATAAACTAAATCGGTTCATTTTTCATCTGTAATCAGGTTTAATCCGGACCCAAATTACCAATATGCTCATACCAGTCGTAATATCTGCTGTATTTTAATGAAACGCGGTATCTGTCGTGTTTACCTAATGAGAAAAAAGTATTGTAAAAATGGACTAAATCGATCCATGGGAAGGGAGGGGGTTACTATGATTCAAACGTTGGTTGGCAAAGCTGCCACTAGGAGCGCCTCGGTTTGGTAATGATTTTGTGGATTGTAGGGTTTCGACTTCTGCCACTAGGCGCGCTCTATCTCTTTCCTCCTATATCTTATCTTTTTTACATGGAGACGCTTTTATTATTCAACAACATCAATAGATGAAAATGTTCAGTTTTGTATATTTATTAAGTAGTGTAGTACCACGCATACACAAAACTCTGGAAGGAAACTATTTACAAAATTAATAATTGAAACATTTGCTCATTAGAAATGTAAAAGAGAAGAACTATTCCTGTTTTTATTTTATTTATGTAGGTTGTTTTAAGCAAATTATTCAGAAAAGCACTCGACACTGGTGTCTAAAAAGGAAAGAAAAACAAGTGGATGAGGTTGAGGACCAAGTTTCCAGATATAGCACAAATCGTCCACAGAAGAAAATGGACTTGGGCAGGGCATTTGGTGAGCAGAAATGACAAGTGGGCTAAGGATATTTTTAACTGGTACACCCATGGCTAGCAGAGAAGCAGAACGACCTATACCTTGGGACCAAGAAATGAGGACAACATGCGGGGGAGCTACCTGGCAGAGAGTCGAAGCTGAAAGAAGAGAATGAATGGAAAAGGCTAGGCGGAGCTCACTACCAGGCTAGGATAAAACCAGAAATAACTAATTAAAGCTAAAGGAACTCTAAAAAACCTCAGCAAGTTGCTGATTTTGTACATAGAGGAAAAAAAATCTGTTTAATTTTATAAGAAGTAATATTATGTGTACAAATAAAGGTTTATTATTATTGATCGACACTACCCAAATTCTGAGGAAAGTGCTTAGTGATGCAGCACCCGCGTGGCGGAATTTTTGTATTACGGTACAAGCCAACGGGCTTTCTATAGGTCCCCACCCTTCTTAAACATCCATCGAAGAGCAGGACTTGAATAAGTAATAAGTAAATATATTTCTCTTAAAATATGTACAGTGTTTTAACAATAATTAATGCCTATTTACAAAAGAAAAGCTTGGGCAAGGCCCGTTAGCTGGAGTGGCATTCTGCGTACCCAGATTGGATGAAAAGCATAAATAAATATATAAGAGACAAAATAATAAATATACCAAATTCTGAATAATAATAATAATATAAAAAATATATATATATATATATATATATATACATATATTCAACAATATCAATAAATCAAAACACAAATCCACTAATAATTAAATTGTTGGACCAAAAATTGCCGATACTTATAAATTGCGTCGAGGTACTTGCCAAGGACGTCGCAGTTTCTCCCATTTAGCTCCTTCCGTAAGTCTTCCTTAGTAAAAGATGTTTTCCCATAATACCTCAGTCTGAACTCCTTCAGAACGGGACACACTGCCAGAAAATGGAAAGTATCTTCGTCTTCTTTCAACTTGCACATAGAGCAGCGGGATCTCTCTCCTTCTCGCCAAGAGCATCTCTCTCCTTCTCTCTCCTTCCATCGAAGAGCAGGACTTAAATTCAAACAGAAATAACGATAGGGCAGTATTTTCCGATAACTTGTAATAAGCAGCCATCTTTGGATTAACGCGGGTTTAATTCCGCTCCTTGTTATCTCGGAGATGATGAGTTGCTCCACTATGCGGATAGTTTGACAACTATCGAAATACCTCGAGTTGGCTGTCTAGAACTAGGAAAGCTTATCAAAGTTCCTATCTCGCTGACTAGAGATTCTAGTGGGATCACGTTGCAATAAGTAGTTTATGAAGGCGCATTTCTAAGTAGTGCCACTATAGTTGATAGTTTTAGTCTGGAGATTGCCTTATTGATCTGAAAACTATCTAACCTTAGCTATAGAGCTTTAATATCGGAGTGTTGAAGTCTCATTGTCCTCGGCGTCTGGAGCAGTTATGTTCATATATTATAGATATTTATTTTTTTTTTTTTTATAATTTATTTATGAGCACCCCGCATTGACAGCGTTTCGCCCAGGTACACATATAAAATAGAAATACATAACAACAACAAAATAGTTACAATATTACATAATTACAAATCCAATTACATTATTGTGTGTTTTAATCTAATTATACAATTAACTTTGTGAATAACATACAGCTAAAAGTAAAATTAACTAGTAAAAAAAAAACAATACATTTTTAAGAAAAACTTATAATTATAAAGGAAACGAAGAAAATCGTTCCTATGTACAATATGACTATATATAATCGCAACAGTTTCTATTTACAATATAGGTTCTATGCATAATATGACAACATACATAAGAACAATAGCCCCATGTACAATCAATAGGAAGGATCCTATGTAAAATAATTATGAATAAATGAATATATCACGTCCTGAGTGATGTTTATTAAAAAAAAAACTTTCAACGGCGATGTTAAAAGCATAGTTTGGGTCGTCTAGACAATCAAAGACAATGAATTAAGAAAATTAAGTGGTTGTAATACATACTACACCCACATGTTGACTATTTGAGGAGTTTGGTCTGGGGTTTGTTAAATTTTGTTAAAAATATTGTTGTCTTTAAGAAAGGTAAGTATAGCGTTGATATGGTGACTGCTATCACGGAGTAGTTCTTTCATGTCTCGTGGAATTTCCAAGTCTTGTCTCAAATTACAGTCTGTATTACAGATATGTTAAACCTCCAAGAAGTATTACCTAATGTAATAAACTTCATTTTCGTCATGGTACAATAGTACAGTCTTATTGCCAGATTCTGTGATCCTAAGTTCTCGGCATTTGCTGAAGTTCGTCATGGTACAAAAGTACAGTCTTTTTGCCAGATTCTGTGATCCTAAGTTCTCGGCATTTGCTGAAGTTTAAAATGATGGATGCAGTTTTATTGCCAAAATGTAGTGCAAACTCTAGTTTTGTATATTTGCTGCAGATTAAGGCAAACTGTGATTAATTTTGTAACTAACGACTAATGATTAAATGATTTATCAGAATGTGACTAACGATTGATGATTGATCAATCATATTTCTCCATGACTAAATGACTAAATAATCAAATATCAATAATTAGTGATTAAAATAGGCTTTGAATGATGACTAAACTTACACTGATTGATGAATAAGATTTATGATTGATGATTAACTTCATGAAGTATCAAAATAATTATTATAAAAAAGGTTTTGACTGATATTTTCAGTGTTGAGCGTAATAGTAATCATAATTATTCCAATAATCACATTTTAAAAGCACAAGGCTCACTATTTTTCTCGTTCACCGTTCTCAATAATTCTATATTTAGAACAGTTTGTACAAAAGATAAAACAGAACTGCTTCATGAAGGAATTCTAATCCCCAATGTATATGTGTAAAAAAGTAGGTATTAGTCTAATACAGAACGTATTTACAACGTTAGTCAAATTTTAGCGATGATTAAACAGGGAAAAAACGTTACAAACAAGTGTCACAAAAAATTTTCCGCCAGCATTCGCGCATGCGCAGTGGTCACGTACGAAACAGAAGACTGAATGTTATATAATACATTACATAGGTTTGTCGGGTGGACCTAAAGCATATTTATGTTCCTGAATTTGAGCAGAAGGCTCTAAACGATTTTTTTTTTTTTTTTTTTTTTTTTTTTTTTATGTCTCTTCATTTCAAGAAAAAAAAATGTTTAGCACACAAATTCTAGCATATGTTTACGAGCGAAAAACGACAGAGGAGATAAGCGTTCAAAGAGTAGTCTCAATGAGAATGCCATTTTTTTTTCGGAGCATATTGCGAAATCGTCAGTCATCGAGGGGGGGGGGTAGGGTAAACGGACTCGATATCACGAAAGGGAACTAGATGGCGAGAAAAAACGCCCTTAAAGGGTGACGCATTAGAAGGATAAAAAACGCGATGTTCCGTGTCGCACGTAGCCCCCCGGGCAATCTAGAAGCAGTTTCGCCCTCTGTCTGGGCACGTTAGCTTTATTACTCACATACCAAATAGTAAACGAGTAATTACTCTTACTCATCTTCATATATACTCTAAATGGGTGATGAGTAAACAGGGAATTTTATGAATACGAAAAACAACGGAACATACAATTTCCCAAAGCAGATGGTTCAGAATCCTTTACGGCAGTGAGCAAGGCCAAGTTCCGGCCTACGCACGATATGTGTACTTAACACGAGCCGACTTTTACCCTCTTAAAATTTCACTAGTTAAAGATAAACTCATGAAATTTTACACAGGTATTATACTTACAGATGTGAGTACAATTCAGGAAAACTAAGAGCGAATCACAAAAATCTTTTATTTATCTTTTATATTTTACTAGCTGTTACCCGGCGTGCCATGCTACACCTAATTTCTGCATATAGAAAAGCCTAAATAAATTAGAAACCAAATAAGTATTATTAAAATCAAATAACACGAATGTGTAACTGTTTCGAACCCGTGACCTCTCAACTGTGAGTCCTAGACGACTTTGACCTAACCTATAACACCCCCCCCCCCGTATCAAGACATACATGTATGCCAAGTTTGGTAAAAATCGGTCTAACAGTGTGGATTTTTATTAACTAAAAAAAAAAAAAACACATACAGACAGCATCTGGTAAACGTTTTTGACCTGGCCTATGACACTCCCCTGATCAAGACCACCCTGTGTGCCCAGTTTGATCAAAATCTGTCAAACGGTGTGGGTTTGTATAAAGAACAAACATACAGACAGACAGATTGTAGTCGTTTTGACCTAGCCTAAGGCAATCGCAGTATCAAGAGCTATCATTATTCCAAGTTTGGTCAAAATCGGACGAACGGTGTGGATTTGTATAAGGGACAAACATACATACAGACAGCTGGTAGACGTTTTTGACTTAGCCTACGACACTCCTCAGATTAAGATCCACATATGTACCGAGTTTGGTCAAAATCGGTCAAACGGTGTGGATTTGTATAAGGGGGAAACATACAGACAGACAGCTAGTAGATTTTTTTGACCTAGCCTAGGAGATTTCTCGTATCAAGACCTACCATTATTCCAAGTTTGGTCAAAATCGGTCAA